>CM075725.1:163524-374206 GCA_037974335.1 Prionace glauca | reverse complement strand
TCACGTGCTCACTGTGTGTGTTGTATCTCCCCCCCCCCGGGGTACAGACCACATTGCTGTTAGTCCCGGGTGTTGTATCTCCCCCCCCCCCCCGGGGTACAGACCACATTGCTGTTAGTCCCGGGTGTTGTATCCCCCCCCCCGGGGTACAGACCACATTGCTGTTAGTCCCGGGTGTTGTATCCCCCCCTCGCCCCGGGGTACAGACCACATTGCTGTTAGTCCCGGGTGTTGTATCTCCCCCCCCCCGGGGTACAGACCACATTGCTGTTAGTCCCGGGTGTTGTATCCCCCCCTCCCCGGGGTACAGACCACATTGCTGTTAGTCCCGGGTGTTGTATCTCCCCCCCCCCCCGGGGTACAGACCACATTGCTGTTAGTCCCGGGTGTTGTATCTCCCCCCCCCCCCCCCGGGGTACAGACCACATTGCTGTTAGTCCCGGGTGTTGTATCTCCCCCCGCCCCCCCCCCGGGGTACAGACCACATTGCTGTTAGTCCCGGGTGTTGTATCTCCCCCCCCCCGGGGTACAGACCACATTGCTGTTAGTCCCGGGTGTATCTCCCCCCCGGGGTACAGACCACATTGCTGTTAGTCCCGGGTGTTGTATCTCCCCCCCCCCCGGGGTACAGACCACATTGCTGTTAGTCCCGGGTGTATCTCCCCCCCGGGGTACAGACCACATTGCTGTTAGTCCCGGGTGTTGTATCCCCCCCCCCCCCGGGGTACAGACCACATTGCTGTTAGTCCCGGGTGTTGTATCTCCCCCCCCCCCCCCGGGGTACAGACCACATTGCTGTTAGTCCCGGGTGTTGTATCTCCCTCCGCCGGGGTACAGACCACATTGCTGTTAGTCCCGGGTGTTGTATCTCCCCCCCCCGGGGTACAGACCACATTGCTGTTAGTCCCGGGTGTTGTATCTCCCCCCCCCGGGGTACAGACCACATTGCTGTTAGTCCCGGGTGTTGTATCTCCCCCCCCCGGGGTACAGACCACATTGCTGTTAGTCCCGGGTGTTGTATCTCCCCCCCCCGGGGTACAGACCACATTGCTGTTAGTCCCGGGTGTTGTATCCCCCCCCCCCGGGGTACAGACCACATTGCTGTTAGTCCCGGGTGTTGTATCTCCCCCCCCCCCCGGGGTACAGACCACATTGCTGTTAGTCCCGGGTGTTGTATCTCCCCCCCCCCCGGGGTACAGACCACATTGCTGTTAGTCCCGGGTGTTGTATCTCCCCCCCCACCGTGGTACAGACCACATTGCTGTTAGTCCCGGGTGTTGTATCTCCCCCGCCCCCCCGGGGTACAGACCACATTGCTGTTAGTCCCGGGTGTTGTATCTCTCCCCCCCCCCGGGGTACAGACCACATTGCTGTTAGTCCCGGGTGTTGTATCTCTCCCCCCCCCCGGGGTACAGACCACATTGCTGTTAGTCCCGGGTGTTGTATCCCCCCCCCCGGGGTACAGACCACATTGCTGTTAGTCCCGGGTGTTGTATCTGCCCCCCCCCCCCCCCCGGGGTACAGACCACATTGCTGTTAGTCCCGGGTGTTGTATCTCCCCCCCCCCCCCCCCGGCGTACAGACCACATTGCTGTTAGTCCCGGGTGTTGTATCTCTCCCCCCCCCCCCGGGGTACAGACCACATTGCTGTTAGTCCCGGGTGTTGTATCTCCCCCCCCGGGGTACAGACCACATTGCTGTTAGTCCCGGGTGTTGTATCTCCCCCCCCCCCGGGGTACAGACCACATTGCTGTTAGTCCCGGGTGTTGTATCCCCCCCCCCCCGGGGTACAGACCACATTGTTGTTAGTCCTGGGTGTTGTATCCCCCCCCCCCCCGGGGTACAGACCACATTGCTGTTAGTCCCGGGAGTTGTATCTCCCCCCCCCCCCCCGGGGTACAGACCACATTGCTGTTAGTCCCGGGTGTTGTATCCCCCCCCCCCGGGGTACAGACCACATTGCTGTTAGTCCCGGGTGTTGTATCTCCCCCCCCGGGGTACAGACCACATTGCTGTTAGTCCCGGGTGTTGTATCTCCCCCCCCCGGGGTACAGACCACATTGCTGTTAGTCCCGAGTGTTGTATCTCCCCCCCCCCCCTCCGGGGTACAGACCACATTGCTGTTAGTCCCGGGTGTTGTATCCCCCCCCTGGGGTACAGACCACATTGCTGTTAGTCCCGGGTGTTGTATCTCCCCCCCGGGGTACAGACCACATTGCTGTTAGTCCCGGGTGTTGTATCCCCCCCCTGGGGTACAGACCACATTGCTGTTAGTCCCGGGTGTTGTATCTCCCCCCCCTGGGGTACAGACCACATTGATGTTAGTCCCGGGTGTTGTATCCCCCCCCTGGGGTACAGACCACATTGCTGTTAGTCCCGGGTGTTGTATCTCCCCCCTGGGGTACAGACCACATTGCTGTTAGTCCCGGGTGTTGTATCCCCCCCCTGGGGTACAGACCACATTGCTGTTAGTCCCGGGTGTTGTATCTCCCCCCCGGGGTACAGACCACATTGCTGTTAGTCCCGGGTGTTGTATCCCCCCCCCGGGGTACAGACCACATTGCTGTTAGTCCCGGGTGTTGTATCTCCCCCCCCCCCCCGGGGTACAGACCACATTGCTGTTAGTCCCGGGTGTTGTATCTCCCCCCCCCGGGGTACAGACCACATTGCTGTTAGTCCCGGGTGTTGTATCTCCCCCCCCGGGGTACAGACCACATTGCTGTTAGTCCCGGGTGTTGTATCTCCCCCCCCGGGGTACAGACCACATTGCTGTTAGTCCCGGGTGTTGTATCCCCCCCCCGGGGTACAGACCACATTGCTGTTAGTCCCGGGTGTTGTATCTCCCCCCCCCACCCGGGGTACAGACCACATTGCTGTTAGTCCCGGGTGTTGTATCCCCCCCCCCCCGGGGTACAGACCACATTGCTGTTAGTCCCGGGTGTTGTATCTCCCCCCCCCCACCCGGGGTACAGACCACATTGCTGTTAGTCCCGGGTGTTGTATCCCCCCCCCCCCGGGGTACAGACCACATTGCTGTTAGTCCCGGGTGTTGTATCCCCCCCCCCCGGGGTACAGACCACATTGCTGTTAGTCCCGGGTGTTGTATCTCCCCCCCCGGGGTACAGACCACATTGCTGTTAGTCCCGGGTGTTGTATCTCCCCCCCGGGGTACAGACCACATTGCTGTTAGTCCCGGGTGTTGTATCTCCCCCCCCCCCGGGGTACAGACCACATTGCTGTTAGTCCCGGGTGTTGTATCTCCCCCCCCCCGGGGTACAGACCACATTGCTGTTAGTCCCGGGTGTTGTATCCCCCCCCCGGGGTACAGACCACATTGCTGTTAGTCCCGGGTGTTGTATCTCCCCCCCCCCCCCCTGGGTACAGACCACATTGCTGTTAGTCCCGGGTGTTGTATCTCCCCCCCCCCCCGGGGTACAGACCACATTGCTGTTAGTCCCGGGTGTTGTATCTCCCCCCCCCGGGGTACAGACCACATTGCTGTTAGTCCCGGGTGTTGTATCTCCCCCCCCCCTGGGTACAGACCACATTGCTGTTAGTCCCGGGTGTTGTATCCCTCCCCCCCCCCGGGGTTCAGACCACATTGCTGTTAGTCCCGGGTGTTGTATCCCCCCCCCGGGGTACAGACCACATTGCTGTTAGTCCCGGGTGTTGTATCTCCCCCCCCCCCGGGGTACAGACCACATTGCTGTTAGTCCCGGGTGTTGTATCTCCCCCCACCCCGGGTACAGACCACATTGCTGTTAGTCCCGGGTGTTGTATCTCCCCCCCCCCCCCCCCGGGGTACAGACCACATTGCTGTTAGTCCCGGGTGTTGTATCTCCCCCCCCCCCCGGGGTACAGACCACATTGCTGTTAGTCCCGGGTGTTGTATCTCCCCCCCCCGGGGTACAGACCACATTGCTGTTAGTCCCGGGTGTTGTATCTCCCCCCCCCGGGGTACAGACCACATTGCTGTTAGTCCCGGGTGTTGTATCTCCCCCCCGGGGTACAGACCACATTGCTGTTAGTCCCGGGTGTTGTATCCCCCCCCCCCCCGGGGTACAGACCACATTGCTGTTAGTCCCGGGTGTTGTATCTCCCTCCCCCCGGGGTACAGACCACATTGCTGTTAGTCCCGGGTGTTGTATCTCCCCCCCCCGGGGTACAGACCACATTGCTGTTAGTCCCGGGTGTTGTATCTCCCCCCCCCCCCCCGGGGTACAGACCACATTGCTGTTAGTCCCGGGTGTTGTATCTCCCCCCCCCCCCGGGGTACAGACCACATTGCTGTTAGTCCCGGGTGTTGTATCTCCCCCCCCCCCCCCGGGGTACAGACCACATTGCTGTTAGTCCCGGCTGTTGTATCTCCCCCCCCCGGGGTACAGACCACATTGCTGCTAGTCCCGGGTGTTGTATCTCCCCCCCCCCCCCCCCCCCCCCCGGGGTACAGACCACATTGCTGTTAGTCCCGGGTGTTGTATCTCCCCCCCCCCCGGGGTACAGACCACATTGCTGTTAGTCCCGGGTGTTGTATCTCCCCCCACCCCGGGGTACAGACCACATTGCTGTTAGTCCCGGGTGTTGTATCTCCCCCCCCCCCGGGGTACAGACCACATTGCTGTTAGTCCCGGGTGTTGTATCTCCCCCCCCCCCGGGGTACAGACCACATTGCTGTTAGTCCCGGGTGTTGTATCTCCCCCCCCCGGGGTACAGACCACATTGCTGTTAGTCCCGGGTGTTGTATCTCCCCCCCCGGGGTACAGACCACATTGCTGTTAGTCCCGGGTGTTGTATCTCCCCCCCGGGGTACAGACCACATTGCTGTTAGTCCCGGGTGTTGTATCCCCCCCCCCCCCGGGGTACAGACCACATTGCTGTTAGTCCCGGGTGTTGTATCTCCCTCCCCCCGGGGTACAGACCACATTGCTGTTAGTCCCGGGTGTTGTATCTCCCCCCCCCGGGGTACAGACCACATTGCTGTTAGTCCCGGGTGTTGTATCTCCCCCCCGGGGTACAGACCACATTGCTGTTAGTCCCGGGTGTTGTATCTCCCCCCCCCCCCGGCGTACAGACCACATTGCTGTTAGTCCCGGGTGTTGTATCTCCCCCCCCCGGGTACAGACCACATTGCTGTTAGTCCCGGGTGTTGTATCTCCCCCCCCCCGGGGTACAGACCACATTGCTGTTAGTCCCGGGTGTTGTATCTCCCCCCCCCGGGGTACAGACCACATTGCTGTTAGTCCCGGGTGTTGTATCTCCCCCCCCCCCGGGGTACAGACCACATTGCTGTTAGTCCCGGGTGTTGTATCTCCCCCCCCGGGGTACAGACCACATTGCTGTTAGTCCCGGGTGTTGTATCTCCCCCCCCCGGGGTACAGACCACATTGCTGTTAGTCCCGGGTGTTGTATCTCCTCCCCCCCCCCCGGGGTACAGACCACATTGCTGTTAGTCCCGGGTGTTGTATCTCCCCCCCCCCCCGGGGTACAGACCACATTGCTGTTAGTCCCGGGTGTTGTATCCCCCCCCCCCGGGGTACAGACCACATTGCTGTTAGTCCCGGGTGTTGTATCTCCCCCCCCCCCCGGGGTACAGACCACATTGCTGTTAGTCCCGGGTGTTGTATCTCCCCCCCCCCCCGGGGTACAGACCACATTGCTGTTAGTCCCGGGTGTTGTATCTCCCCCCCCCCCCCGGGGTACAGACCACATTGCTGTTAGTCCCGGGTGTTGTATCTCCCCCCCCCCGGGGTACAGACCACATTGCTGTTAGTCCCGGGTGTTGTAACTCCCCCCCCCGGGTACAGACCACATTGCTGTTAGTCCCGGGTGTTGTATCTCCCCCGCCCCCCCGGGGTACAGACCACATTGCTGTTAGTCCCGGGTGTTGTATCCCCCCCCCCCGGGGTACAGACCACATTGCTGTTAGTCCCGGGTGTTGTATCTCCCCCCCCCGGGGTACAGACCACATTGCTGTTAGTCCCGGGTGTTGTATCTCCCCCCCCCCCCGGGGTACAGACCACATTGCTGTTATTCCCGGGTGTTGTATCTCCCCCCCCCGGGGTACAGACCACATTGCTGTTAGTCCCGGGTGTTGTATCTCCCCCCCCCCCGGGGTACAGACCACATTGCTGTTAGTCCCGGGTGTTGTATCTCCCCCCCCCGGGGTACAGACCACATTGCTGTTAGTCCCGGGTGTTGTATCTCCCCCCCCCCCCCGGGGTACAGACCACATTGCTGTTAGTCCCGGGTGTTCTATCTCTCCCCCCCCCGGGGTACAGACCACATTGCTGTTAGTCCCTGGTGTTGTATCCCCCCCCCCCCGGGGTACAGACCACAATGCTGTTAGTCCCGGGTGTTGTATCCCCCCCCCCGGGGTACAGACCACATTGCTGTTAGTCCCGGGTGTTGTATCCCCCCCCCCCCCCGGGGTACAGACCACATTGCTGTTCGTCCCGGGTGTTGTATCTCCCCCCCCCGGGGTACAGACCACATTGCTGTTAGTCCCGGGTGTTGTATCTCCCCCCCCCCCAGGGTACAGACCACATTGCTGTTAGTCCCGGGTGTTGTATCTCCCCCCCCCGGGGTACAGACCACATTGCTGTTAGTCCCGGGTGTTGTATCTCCCCCCCCCGGGGTACAGACCACATTGCTGTTAGTCCCGGGTGTTGTATCTACCCCCCCCCGGGGTACAGACCACATTGCTGTTAGTCCCGGGTGTTGTATCCACCCCCCCCCGGGGTACAGACCACATTGCTGTTAGTCCCGGGTGTTGTATCTCCCCCCCCGGGGTACAGACCACATTGCTGTTATTCCCGGGTGTTGTATCCCCCCCCGGGGGTACAGACCACATTGCTGTTAGTCCCGGGTGTTGTATCTCCCCCCCCCCCCCCCCCGGGGTACAGACCACATTGCTGTTAGTCCCGGGTGTTGTATCTCCCCCCCCTCCCCGGGGTACAGACCACATTGCTGTTAGTCCCGGGTGTTGTATCTCCCCCCCCCGGGGTACAGACCACATTGCTGTTAGTCCCGGGTGTTGTATCTCCCCCCCCCCCTGGGGTACAGACCACATTGCTGTTAGTCCCGGGTGTTGTATCTCCCCCCCCCCCCCGGGGTACAGACCACATTGCTGTTAGTCCCGGGTGTTGTATCTCCCCCCCCCCGGGGTACAGACCACATTGCTGTTAGTCCCGGGTGTTGTATCTCCCCCCCCCCCCCGGGGTACAGACCACATTGCTGTTAGTCCCGGGTGTTGTATCTCCCCCCCCCCCCCGGGGTACAGACCACATTGCTGTTAGTCCCGGGTGTTGTATCCCCCCCCCCGGGGTACAGACCACATTGCTGTTAGTCCCGGGTGTTGTATCTCCCCCCCCCCGGGGTACAGACCACATTGCTGTTAGTCCCGGGTGTTGTATCTCCCCCCCCCGGGGTACAGACCACATTGCTGTTAGTCCCGGGTGTTGTATCTCCCCCCCCCCGGGGTACAGACCACATTGCTGTTAGTCCCGGGTGTTGTATCTCCCCCCCCCCCCCCGGGGTACAGACCACATTGCTGTTAGTCCCGGGTGTTGTATCTCCCCCCCCCGGGGTACAGACCACATTGCTGTTAGTCCCGGGTGTTGTATCTCCCCCCCCCGGGGTACAGACCACATTGCTGTTAGTCCCGGGTGTTGTATCCACCCCCCCCCCCCGGGGTACAGACCACATTGCTGTTAGTCCCGGGTGTTGTATGTCCCCCCCCCCCCCGGGGTACAGACCACATTGCTGTTAGTCCCGGGTGTTGTATCTCCTCCCCCCCGGGGTACAGACCACATTGCTGTTAGTCCCGGGTGTTGTATCTCCCCCCCCCGGGGTACAGACCACATTGCTGTTAGTCCCGGGTGTTGTATCCCCCCCCCCCCCCCCCGGGGTACAGACCACATTGCTGTTAGTCCCGGGTGTTGTATCTCCCCCCCCCCCCCGGGGTACAGACCACATTGCTGTTAGTCCCGGGTGTTGTATCTCCCCCCCCCGGGGTACAGACCACATTGCTGTTAGTCCCGGGTGTTGTATCTCCCCCCCCCGGGGTACAGACCACATTGCTGTTAGTCCCGGGTGTTGTATCCACCCCCCCCCCGGGGTACAGACCACATTGCTGTTAGTCCCGGGTGTTGTATCTCCCCCCCCCCCCGGGGTACAGACCACATTGCTGTTAGTCCCGGGTGTTGTATCTCCCCCCCCCGGGGTACAGACCACATTGCTGTTAGTCCCGGGTGTTGTATCTCCCCCCCCCGGGGTACAGACCACATTGCTGTTAGTCCCGGGTGTTGTATCCCCCCCCCCCGGGGTACAGACCACATTGCTGTTAGTCCCGGGTGTTGTATCTCCCCCCCCCGGGGTACAGACCACATTGCTGTTAGTCCCGGGTGTTGTATCTCCCCACCCCCCGGGGTACAGACCACATTGCTGTTAGTCCCGGGTGTTGTATCTCCCCCCCCCCCCCGGGGTACAGACCACATTGCTGTTATTCCCGGGTGTTGTATCCCCCCCCCGGGGTACAGACCACATTGCTGTTAGTCCCGGGTGTTGTATCTCCCCCCCCACCGGGGTACAGACCACATTGCTGTTAGTCCCGGGTGTTGTATCTCCCCCCCCCCGGGGTACAGACCACATTGCTGTTAGTCCCGGGTGTTGTATCTCCCCCCCCCGGGGTACAGACCACATTGCTGTTAGTCCCGGGTGTTGTATCTCCCCCCCCCGGGGTACAGACCACATTGCTGTTAGTCCCGGGTGTTGTATCTCCCCCCCCCGGGGTACAGACCACATTGCTGTTAGTCCCGGGTGTTGTATCTCCCCCCCCCCGGGGTACAGACCACATTGCTGTTAGTCCCGGGTGTTGTATCTCCCCCCCCCGGGGTACAGACCACATTGCTGTTAGTCCCGGGTGTTGTATCCACCCCCCCCCCCGGGGTACAGACCACATTGCTGTTAGTCCCGGGTGTTGTATCCACCCCCCCCCCGGGGTACAGACCACATTGCTGTTAGTCCCGGGTGTTGTATCTCCCCCCCCCCGGGGTACAGACCACATTGCTGTTAGTCCCGGGTGTTGTATCTCCCCCCCCCCCGGGGTACAGACCACATTGCTGTTAGTCCCGGGTGTTGTATCTCCCCCCCCGGGGTACAGACCACATTGCTGTTAGTCCCGGGTGTTGTATCCCCCCCCCCCCCGGGGTACAGACCACATTGCTGTTAGTCCCGGGTGTTGTATCTCCCCCCCCCCCCCCGGGGTACAGACCACATTGCTGTTAGTCCCGGGTGTTGTATCTCCCCCCCCCGGGGTACAGACCACATTGCTGTTAGTCCCGGGTGTTGTATCTCCCCCCCCCTGGGGTACAGACCACATTGCTGTTAGTCCCGGGTGTTGTATCTCCCCCCCCCCCCGGGGTACAGACCACATTGCTGTTAGTCCCGGGTGTTGTATCCCCCCCCCCCCCGGGGTACAGACCACATTGCTGTTAGTCCCGGGTGTTGTATCTCCCCCCCCCCCCCGGGGTACAGACCACATTGCTGTTAGTCCCGGGTGTTGTATCCCCCCCCCCCCCGGGGTACAGACCACATTGCTGTTAGTCCCGGGTGTTGTATCTCCCCCCCCCCCCCCGGGGTACAGACCACATTGCTGTTAGTCCCGGGTGTTGTATCTCCCCCCCCCCCCGGGGTACAGACCACATTGCTGTTAGTCCCGGGTGTTGTATCCCCCCCCCCCCCGGGGTACAGACAACATTGCTGTTAGTCCCGGGTGTTGTATCTCCCCCCCCCCCCCCGGGGTACAGACCACATTGCTGTTAGTCCCGGGTGTTGTATCTCCCCCCCCCCCCCGGGGTACAGACCACATTGCTGTTAGTCCCGGGTGTTGTATCCCCCCCCCGGGGTACAGACCACATTGCTGTTAGTCCCGGGTGTTGTATCTCCCCCCCCCTGGGGTACAGACCACATTGCTGTTAGTCCCGGGTGTTGTATCCCCCCCCCCGGGGTACAGACCACATTGCTGTTAGTCCCGGGTGTTGTATCTCTCCCCCCCGGGGTACAGACCACATTGCTGTTAGTCCCGGGTGTTGTATCTCCCCCCCCCCCCCCGGGGTACAGACCACATTGCTGTTAGTCCCGGGTGTTGTATCTCCCCCCCCCCCCCGGGGTACAGACCACATTGCTGTTAGTCCCGTGTGTTGTATCTCCCCCCCCCCCGGGGTACAGACCACATTGCTGTTAGTCCCGGGTGTTGTATCTCCCCCCCCCCGGGGTACAGACCACATTGCTGTTAGTCCCGGGTGTTGTATCTCCCCCCCCCCCGGGGTACAGACCACATTGCTGTTAGTCCCGGGTGTTGTATCTCCCCCCCCCGGGGTACAGACCACATTGCTGTTAGTCCCGGGTGTTGTATCTCCCCCCCCCCCCGGGGTACAGACCACATTGCTGTTAGTCCCGGGTGTTGTATCTCCCCCCCCCCCCGGGGTACAGACCACATTGCTGTTAGTCCCGGGTGTTGTATCTCCCCCCCCCGGGGTACAGACCACATTGCTGTTAGTCCCGGGTGTTGTATCTCCCCCCCTCCCCGGGGTACAGACCACATTGCTGTTAGTCCCGGGTGTTGTATTTCCCCCCCCCCCCCGGGGTACAGACCACATTGCTGTTAGTCCCTGGTGTTGTCTCCCCCCCCCCCCGGGGTACAGACCACATTGCTGTTAGTCCCGGGTGTTGTATCCCCCCCCCCCCCGGGGTACAGACCACATTGCTGTTAGTCCCGGGTGTTGTATCCCCCCCCCCCGGGGTACAGACCACATTGCTGTTAGTCCCGGGTGTTGTATTCCCCCCCCGGGGTACAGACCACATTGCTGTTAGTCCCGGGTGTTGTATCTCCCCCCCCCGGGGTACAGACCACATTGCTGTTAGTCCCGTGTGTTGTATCTCCCCCCCCCGGGGTACAGACCACATTGCTGTTAGTCCCGTGTGTTGCTGTAACAATAACGGGTTTTGTGGTGGTGGGTTAGAACATAAGAACATAAGAAATAGGTGAAGGAGTAGGCCATCTAGCCGTTCGAGCCTGCCCCGCCATTCAATAAGATCATGGCTGATCTGTCGTGGCTCAGTTGCACCTTCCCGCCCTCTCCCCATAACCCTTAATCCCCTCTCTTATCAAAAACCCATCAACCCGCTTCTTAAATATATCTCACGAGGCAGCCTCCACCACCTCAATGGGCAGAGAATTTCTGCCCTTGGTGGAATTATTCCATTGGGAGCGAGGAATAAAAAGACATTTCTTTCTCTATCCGGTCAACCTTTGTTCGTCAAGAATAAGCAAGTCTTCTCGAGTCAGGAAAAGCTACTACCCCTCTCTTGGGAAACTTGGACCCTGTGAAGACTGGGCCCATTACACTGAGTATATGCGTTGCTTCTTCCGTATTAAGAACATGGAAGGGGATGAAAAATGAAAAATAATTTTGTTGACGGCAGGCGGGGCCCCCCTTCAGATTGTTAAATATCTGTCCTAACCAGATCCCCAACTGGAAAACTTTACATTGGGCTTGTAGACCGAGGAGAAGCCAGTATGACCTCAAACACACTGTTATTCTCTACAACACGGTCAGGGGAACCCCTGGAAATCTGTTCTTCAGATCTTGGTTAGGTTACGAAAATTAGCAGAGCATTGCGAAATCAGACTGCCTCTAACAAACTGTTGCGAGACAGATTGGTATGCGGCATTAGTAACCTAATTTCTCACAAGAAACTGTTGGCAGAATCCAAGCTGGATTTGGAAAAAGTCATTGGAATAGTATTCTCACTGGAGAATGAAAAAAAGGGGGGCTCAGGAGCCACAGGGAGTGTCCTCTGGAAGGGCTAGATGGCCTACTCCTTCTCCTACTTCTTATTAATCAGTCCTCAATGGAGAGTGCTTGTGTCAATGAGGTGTTAATCAGTGGATGGCACAGTGGTTAGCACTGCTGCTTCTCAGCACCAGGGACCCGGATTCAATTCCCAGTGTGGGTTACTGTCTGTGTGGTTTGCATGTTCTCCCCGTGTCTGCGTGGGTTCCCTCCAGGTGTTCCGGTTTCCTCCCACAGTCCTGAGAGACATGCTTGTTAGGTGCATTGACTGAACAGTGCCAGGCTATGGCGACTAGAGGAATTTCACAGTAACTTCATTGCAATGTTAATGTAAGCGTACTTCGAGTCATAGAGATTTACAGCATTGAAACAGCACATTACGGTTAATGTATTGCCATGTTTACAGCACGTTATGGGTAATGTATTAGCATGGATAGAGGATTAGGTAACTAATAGAAAGCAAAGAGTGGGGGTAAATTTTTTACCATTTGAATAATAGTCCATTTTGCTGTTATTCCGACCAAAATGGATGACCTCACATTTACCAACATTGTACTCCATCTGCCAGACCCTCACCCACTCACTAAGACTATCTATATCCCTTTGCAGATTTTCCGTGTCCTCTGCACACTTTGCTCTGTCACCCATCTTAGTGTCATGTGTGAATTTTGACACACTACACTTGGTCCCCAACTCCAAATCATCTGTGTAAATTGTGAACAATTGCGGTCTCAACACTGATCCCTGAGGCACACCCTAGTCACTGATCGCCAACCAGAAAAACCCATTTAAGAACATAAGAAACAGGAGCAGGAGTAGGCCATCTAGCCCTTCGGGCCTGCCCCGCCATTCAATAAGATCATGGCTGATCTGTCGTGGCTCAGTTCCACCTTCCCACCCTCTCCCCATAACCCTTAATCCCCTCTCTTATCAAGAACCCATCAACCCTGAAAGTTGGGAATCAAGTAGATAAGGTTGTTAAGAAGGCATACGGTGTCTTGGCGTTTATTGGTAGGGGGATTGAATTTAGGAGTCGCAGCGTCATGATGCAACTGTACACAACTCTGGTGCAGCCGCACTTGGAGTACTGTGTGCAGTTCTGGTCCCTACATTACAGGAAGGATGTGGAGGCTTTGGAGAGGGTGCAGAGGAGGTTTACCAGGATGTTGCCTGGTATGGAGGGGAGGTCCTATGAGGAGAGACTGAGGGATTTGGGGTTGTTTTCATTGGAAAGAAGGCGGCTAAGAGGGGATCTCATTGAAACATATAAGATGATTAGAGGTTTAGATAGGGTGGACAGTGATAGCCTTTTTCCTCGGATGGAGAAAGCTAGCACGAGGGGGCATGACTTTAAATTAAGGGGGGGTAGTTATAGGACGGATGTCAGGGGTAGGTTCTTTACCCAGAGGGTGGTGAGGGACTGGAATGCCCTGCCTGCTGCAGTTGTAAATGTGCCTAGTTTGGGGGCGTTTAAGAGATCTGTGGATAGGTTTATGGATAGAAAAGGATTGGTTTAGGTTAGCGGGTCATTGCTTTTTTCTTAATTGGTCGGCGCAACATCGTGGGCCGAAGAGCCTGTTCTGCACTGTAATGTTCTATGTTAAAGATCAACTTAATATAAGATAGGTTCATTCAAAAGTCTGATGGCAGCAGGGAAGAAGCTGTTCTTAAATTGCTTGGTACTTGATCTGTACAGTGCACAAGAAACAATTCTTTTCACTGTACACTAATACATGACAATAATAAATCAAATCAAAAGTCCAGAGCTCCACACTAGGCACTGTGTCTGGGCCCAGGGGCAGAGCTCCATTCTAGGCACTGTATCTGGGCCCGGGGCAGAGCTCCATGCTAGGAACTGTATCTGGGCCCGGGGCAGAGCTCCATGCTAGGAACTGTATCTGGGCCCAGGGCAGAGCTCCATGCTAGGCACTGTATCTGGGCCCGGGGCAGAGCTCCTTGCTAGGAACTGTATCTGGGCCCAGGGCAGAGCTCCACGCTAGGCACTGTATCTGGGCCCGGGGCAGAGCTCCATGCTAGGAACTGTATCTGGGCCCAGGGCAGAGCTCCATGCTAGGCACTGTATCTGGGCCCGGGGCAGAGCTCCACGCTAGGCACTGTATCTGGGCCCGGGGCAGAGCTCCACGCTAGGCATTGTATCTGGGCCCGGGGCAGAGCTCCATATTGGGCCCTCTCTCTAGGCCCAGGGGCAGAGCACCATGTTGGGCCCTGTTTCCAGGCCCAGGGGCAGAGCTCCAGGATGGGCCCTGTTTCCAGGCCCAGGGGCAGAGCTCCATGTTGGGCCCTGTTTCCAGGCCCAGGGGCAGAGCTCCACGTTGGGCCCTGTTTCCAGGTTCATGTCACACTATCTGTAACCCCCATGACTTGCCTGGTCTTGCAAAATCTCACTAACTGTCCTGTCTGGAGACAATACACATCTCTTTAACCTGTGCTTAATGCTATCTCCACTCACATTGTCTGTATCTTTAAGAACTGATTAGCTGTAAAGACTCACATTCCAATCATTATTTTGTAAATTGAGTTTGTGTCTTTATACGCCCTGTTTGTGAATAGAACTCCCACTCACCTGAAGAAGGGACTGCCAGCACTTTGAAAGCTATTGGCTTTTGCTACTAAATAAAACTGTTGGACTTTAACCCTGTCTCCGGGCCCAGGGGCAGAGCTTCGTGCTGGGCCCTATGTCCAGGCCCAGGGGCAGAGTTCTGTGCTGGGCCCAGCCTCCGGGCCCGGGGACAGAGCTCCGTGCTGGGCCCTATGTCCAGGCCCAGGGGCAGAGTTCTGTGCTGGGCCCTGCCTCCGGGCCCAGGGACAGAGCTCCTTGCTGGGCCTGTTTCTGAGCCTTGGGGCAAAGCTCCGTGCTGGGCCCTGTCTCTGTGCCCAGGGGCGGAGCTCTGTGCTGGGCCCTGCCTCTGTGCCCAGGGACAGAGCTCCGTGCTGGGCCTGTTTCCGGGCCCGGGGGCAAATCTCATTGAGACGTATAAGATGTTGAATGGGATGGATAGGATAGAGGTGGAGAGACTCTTCCCGCTCAGAAAGGACAGTAGGACTAGGGGGCACAGCCTCAAGATAAAGGGGGGGCGGTTTAGAACAGAGTTGAGGAGGAACTTCTTCACTCAAAGGGTGGTGAATCTCTGGAATTCTCTGCCCGTTGAAGTGGTGGAGGCTGCCTCGCTAAATATTTTTAAGAAACGGGTTGATGGGTTTTTGATAAGAGAAGGGATTAAGGGTTATGGGGAGAGGGCGGGAAGGTGGAACTGAGCCACGACAGATCAGCCATGATCTTATTGAATGGCGGGGCAGGCTCGAAGGGCCAGATGGCCTACTCCTGCTCCTATTTCTTATGTTCTTATGTTATGTTCCGTGCTGGACCTTGCCTCCGTGCCCAGGGGTGGAGCTCCGTGCTGGGCCCTATGTTCAGGCCTGGGGGCAGAGTTCTGTGCCGGGCCCTGTCTCCGTGCCCAGGGGTGGAGCTCTGTGCCAGGGGCGGAGCTCTGTGCCCAGGGGTGAAACTCCGTGCTGGGCCCTGTCTCCGTGCCCGGGGGCGGAGCTCCGTGCTGGGCCCTATCTCCGGGCCCGGAGCGGCTCCTATTCTCGGTTCTGCCGCCGCTGCATCTGATTGGTTCCTGGAAGAGCCAAGCAGCGCCTCTCCTGCAGCCCCCTGCTTCTTATTGGACGTTCTGACAATGTGCCGCGCTCCGATTGGTTAATGCTTCCGTAGGGCGGAGCTTCCAGCACGCAGGCGCTTTCCATCCGGGGGCGGGAGGGCGGGGCTGGAGCGGGAGGGCGGGGCTGGAGCGGGAGGGCGGGGCTGAGGTGGGAGGGTGGGGCTAGGGCGGGAGGGTGGGGCTGGGGCGGGAGGGCGGGGCTGGAGCGGGAGGGCGGGGCTGGAGCGGGAGGGCGGGGCTGTAGCGGGAGGGCGGGGCTGGAGCGGGAGGGCGGGGCTGGAGCGGGAGGGCGGGGCTGGGGCGGGAGGGCGGGGCTGAGGTGGGAGGGCGGGCTGCGATGTCCGAAAGAGGAGGCGGGGACTCCTGACAGACAGCTGGTACAGCCAGTAGGAGGGCGGGAACTAGTGTGGCCGAGCCAATAGTGAGCGGGTGCGGCTCACTGAGTTTAACCGTCAGAGCGCGAGAGACACAGAGAGAGGGAGAGACAGACCCAGAGACACAGACAGAGAGAGACACAGAGACACAGAGAGAGAGAGAGACAGACCCAGAGACACAGACAGAGAGAGACACAGAGACACAGAGAGAGAGAGAGACAGACCCAGAGACACAGACAGAGAGAGACACAGAGACACAGAGAGAGAGAGAGACAGACCCAGAGACACAGACAGAGAGAGACACAGAGACACAGAGAGAGAGAGACACAGAGACACAGAGAGAGAGAGAGACAGACCCAGAGACACAGACAGAGAGAGACACAGAGACACAGAGAGAGAGAGAGACAGACCCAGAGACACAGACAGAGACAGAGACACAGACAGAGAGAGAGACACACAGAGAGGGAGAGACAGACCCAGAGACACACAGAGAGGGAGACAGAGACACAGACAGAGAGAGAGAGACACAGAGAGAGAGAGACACAGAGACACAGAGAGAGAGAGACACAGAGACACAGAGAGAGACAGACACACAGACAGAGACAGAGACACACAGAGAGACACAGAGAGAGACACAGAGAGACACAGACACACAAAGAGACAGACACAGAGAGAGAGAGACTGAGAGAGACTCAGACACAGAGAGTCAGAGAGACTGAGAGACACAGACACACAGAGGGAGACACAGACACAGAGAGGGAGAGAAGACTGAGAGAGACTCAGACACAGAGTCAGAGAGACTGAGAGACACAGACACACAGAGGGAGACACAGAGAGAGAGAGAGAGACTGAGAGAAACACAGACACAGAGAGAGAGACAGAGAGACTGAGAGAGACACAGACACACAGAGAGAGAGACACAGAGACAGAGACTGAGAGAGAGACACAGACACACAGAGACACAGACACACAGAGGGAGACACAGACACAGAGAGAGAGAGAGAGACTGAGAGAAACACAGACACAGAGAGAGAGACAGAGAGACATAGACACAGAGAGAGAGACAGAGAGACTGAGAGAGACACAGACACACAGAGACTGAGAGAGACACAGACACACAGAGAGAGAGAGAGACACAGACACAGAGAGAGAGACACAGACACACAGAGAGAGACAGAGAGACTGAGAGAGACACAGACACACAGAGAGAGACAGAGACACAAAGAGAGACTGAGAGAGAGACAGACACACAGAGAGAGAGACTGAGAGAGAGACAGACACACAGAGAGAGAGAGACTGAGAGAGACACAGACACAGAGAGAGAGACACTGACAGACAGAGAAACAGAGAGACAGACACAGAGAGACACTGACAGACAGACAGAGACACAGAGAGAGAGAGACACTGAGACAGAGAGGGAGATATAGAGAGACAGACAGAGACAGAGTGGCAGTGATAGTGTGTGAGAGAAAAGGAGCAGAGTGCCTGAGGGGACACAGAGAGAGCGATTGCCTGGTATAGGTGTCTAGACCCAGGTAGAGGTAGTTATGAAACAGAGCTGAACACCTATAAATAGCAGCACTGCAAAGGTATACAAACCCAGAGAGATAGCAGTGATTTATAATATAGTGTACAAACTCTCATTCAGTGACCCTACAGGAAGGACAGGTAAACAGAGAGAAAGTTTGCAGTATAAATACAGAACAGGTTGCAGCATTGTCAGATCAGTCAGTGAGTGAACAGTAAGGGGACTGAGACACCAGCAATTCTCAAAGATGGCATCATTCTGTCCTAAATGTACCAAACCTGTCTACTTTGGTAAGTGCACTATCCTCAGAGAACCCTGTCTGCTTTACAGAATACAATTGGCTTTATTTAATCAAATCACTGATCAGGAGGAGGTGAATGATCCCTGATATGTTTGCTCCATATTTATTAATGTTTCTTTGTATTTAGTTGTTGAATGGAAAATATTTCCTATGGGATCAAACTTCTCCAGACACAGTGAGCACGTGATATAAGATTGGAAAGAAGTGTGTAACTTCATTTGAGAGAAAAAGGTTATGTTTTTTTCAGAAGTGGTTTCCATGCTGTGCCTCAGAACTTGGCTGTCAATTGTTTATAAATATTATATTCCTCCCTCTGGATTTCTTTATTTTTAAACAGCCTTTTAGAGTTGTTTTTTTTATTGGGCAATGGGGAGATTGTTTATGCAGCCAGTAACAAGAGTGCACTGAGGTGAGTCTTTTACAAAAAAATTCTAAATAATCCCCTCTTCTCTCCCAGTGACAATAACTCTCCTAATAAATATGGAAAAGAGAGGGAGACCAAGATAATGCTGGATTGGGGAGGTGAGGTGGCTCTGCCCATCTCAGAGAGAGGGAATGGGAGATAGAGAGGAAGTGGGGAGCTGGAATAAGCCCTCTTGGGGTAAGAGAGAAAGAGGGGCAGTAGGGAGCAGGCACCATCACTCTCTTTCACACTTACAGCTTGTTTTATTTACCTATGTGACTTCAACTTTCTTCTAAAAGTCTTTATTTTACCATCTAAAACCCTCCTGGGCTTTCATATTCACAAACTACTGCTGTCACAATGATGACCAATAGGTTAAAGTTTATCTAAAGGGCTTTCTTTTCCTTTTATCCCTGTCAGAACAAGTCTTTTGTGAGGACGTTTAAAGCAGAGAACTCTACTTGGCTCTCAGGTAGAAGGAGAAAATATATTGTGGAGAAAATCTGTTATCTCATTTGTTCCCCTTTGGTTTTTCTTTAATTGACACGACTCTGGAAGTATCTGTCCGTCTGTATACAAGCTTTTGTTTTGGCTGTTATTGTATGTGTGCTGTGATGTGTAGAAAAAAGTGGAAGTCCAGTTAATCCCAAAGGTTAATCTTTCTCGAGTTAGAGTTTGCTCTAATATCAGTCACTGGGGGTGGATGCCAGAGAAGAAGTGGGTGAATGAAGGAAATCGCTTTAATTGTTACTGTTGGCCACCTAACCAGCGCTGAGTCCCTTGTTTCTTTAATATCCTCAAATGGAGATTTTATTTTCAGATGACCTCAGAAATCAAAAAACAGCTTTTGGGAAAATCTCAGATGAGCAAATGGAAGATAAATGATTGAAGCCCTTGCTTGGGATGCTGATTGTCAGTGAACTATGGTAGTTAGGGAAAAAATTATAATGTTAGATCTGCCTTCTCGACCCATTGTGGAGCTTTATTTAGTTCAGAGTTGGAGCGATGGAACCTTGTGATTATCTAAAATTGTGTGGAATGTAACAACTTGGAAAGAGGCTAATTGGCTCAACCAAGTCTGTATTCATTTCATTCTCTTTCCATCTTTCTCATTACAATCTGCTAACCTCGAATTATAGAAACACCCATCGAGTCTGCACTGATACACAAACTCCTGATCTCCCACCCAATCCTGTTTACCAGCAGTTGGCCCATATCCCTGAATGTTATGATGTGCCAAGGGCTCATCCTTATATTCTTTTCAAAGTCAAGTGTTTATCTTGCATTCCCCTTAAATTCTATTCAAATATGTTAGTAAATGTCACATACTCACCCCTATCTGAGTAAAGACTTCTTCTGAAATTTTTATTGGATTTATTACACCTCATGGTTGATTTGAAGCATCTTCTTTACAGCTATCCCATCAAATCTTTTTTGATGTTTTAAAGGCCATGCACATAACACCCCAGACCTGAGCCCCACATGTTCACTTCCATATTATTTTCCTCCTTTCTCGGTATTTCCTTTCTGTCCCTCCTAGACCCCACTCTTCTAATGAGATGCTTCCTTTAATTTCCCCACTCTTGTGTATTCTGCCCTCCCAATTCCCTATCCCCTGCACTCCTTAACCTACCTTCTCTTGCTGCTATCCCAGACTTGACTGCCTCTTAGATAAGCATCAAGTTCCCGTGTATGTAGTTTCAGATTTTGTTTTTAATGTTTCTATGAAGCACCTTGCACAATATAAATTTTTTTTTGTACTTGGCCACTCTCAGACTCCAGTGCTCTGTTGAAAGGAGTCTGTGAATCTGTAAACATTGGAACCCTGCTGACCCTGATATCTTCTATTTATCTTGGTTAAATATTTCTCTGTCATTGAGTTCTGATTCCTTGCCAAGAATCTGGACGTGAACCCAGTCAGGAATGATTAACATTCCCGCTATTTCCACTTGGATTGAAAAACTGATCCTAACACTTCATTGATTGGAAGAGCTTGACCATGGTCCCAGTGGGCCCAGGAGTGGGGGTGGGGCAGGGGTGGGCGTTGGGGGCCAGGGGCTGGGGTGGGGAGGAGAGGGGGGTGCAGGGGCCAGGGTTGGGGGGGGCCGCTGAGGTGGGCCGGGTTGGGGGGTGCTGGGTGCCCTGGTGGGGGGCGGAGGGGGGGGGGTGCCGGGGTTGGGGGGGGGTGGGGTGGGCCGGTTGGGGGGTGCTGGGTGCCCTGGTGGGGGGCGGGGGGGGGGGGGGTGGTGAGCAGTGGGGCCCAGGAAGGGCCTGGCCGTATTTTAAAGGTAATCCAACACTTGAGCCAAAGGCAGGCTGCTGTGAGGGATGATGGGAAGGAGACTTAGCAGACTGAAACACATTCTTTGGAACAATGAAACCACAGAATTTGCATAGTTTTATCAACAAAATGTATGAACAATAAGGTTCCTGAAGCCACTTTATGAACAGGACTGTTCCAGTGTCCTGATAAGATAGTTCTTCTCAGATGTGAGAATTTTAGCTGTCTGGTTCACATATTGATGTGAATGTCAATAAGTGTCTCGGGTTGCTAAGCTCCGGGGAAGAAGCATCCAGATTCTTTGGATCAATGAAATAACTGAAGGGTTTGATTGTGGGTTTGATCAGTCTGACAGAGCATGGCCTGGGTTAGATATCTGTGAATATTCTGAGCTTTCTCGTTTGATCCCTGAAGTCATGGAGAGACCCTATCGAATTTGCCTCCACCACCACCGATGCTGATTCCACTCACCCACCACCCTCTGAGTGAAAAACTTAACCCCTGACATCTCCTCTGTACCTACTCCCCAGCACCTTAAACCTGTGTCCTCTCGTAGCAACCATTTCAGCCCTGGGAAAAAGGCCTCTGAGAATCCACCTGATCTATACCTCTCAACATCTTGTACACCTCTCATCCTTCATCTCTCCAAGGAGAAAACATTGAGCTCTCTCAACTTATCCTCATAAGGCATGCCACCCAATCCAGGTGACATCCTTGTAAATCTCCTCTGCACCCTTTCAATGACTTCCACATCCTTCCTGTAGTGAGGTGACCAGAACTGCGCACAGTACTCCAAGTGGGGTCTGACAAGGGTCTTCGAAAGCTGCAGCATTATCTCCCGACTCCTAAACTCAATCCCTCGATTAATGAAGGCCAGTACACCATACGCCTTCTTGACCACATCCTATACCTGCGAAGCCAATTTGAGAATCCTATGAACCCGGACCCCAAGATTCTTCTGATCTTCCACATTGCTTAGCATTGTACTCCTTCATCCCATTTGACCTGCCAAAATGGACCACTACACATTTATCCGGGTTGAAGTCCATCTGCCACATCTCCGCCCAGTCTTGCATCCTATCTATGTCACGGTGCAACTCCTGACATCCCTCCAGACTATTCACAACACCAGCAACCTTCATGTCGTCGGCAAACTTTTATCAACCCATCCCTCCACTTCCTCATCCAGGTCATTTATGAAAATGACAAACAGCAAGGGTCCCAGAACAGATCCCTGGGGCACCCCACTGGTGACCGACCTCCATGCAGAAAAAGACCCATCCACAACCACTCTCTGCCTTCTGTGGGCAATCCAGTTCTGGATCCACAAGGCAATGTCCCCTTGGATCCCATGCCTGCTCACTTTCTCAATAAGTCTTGCATGAGAGACCTTATCGAACGCCTTGCTGAAGTCCATATAAACCACATCTACCACTCTTCCTTCGTCAATGTGTTCAGTCACATTTTCAAAAAACTCAACCAGGCTTGAAAGGCACGACCTGCCCTTGACAAATCCGTGCTGACTACCTTCTTCATGACTGAAGAAACGAGGTGTGCTGGTTCCCAAAAAAAACCTACTGTTTTCACTGGCTAATTTACTTTTCTTCTTCCCATAACAGCGGAAAGAGTCAGCTCACTGGGTAAAAACTGGCACCGATTCTGCCTCAAATGTGAGCGCTGCAATAAGACCCTGTCAGCAGGTGGACATGCACAGGTAATGTACAGCTGGATCATTCCTGCTGGGATAACTCCTTAATACTGCCTAATACTGGACAGAGTGAGGCGGGGGGAGGAGGGCGGCGAGAGTGAGGGGGACTCGTACAGTCTGCACTAACTCTCCAAAAGAACATCTTACCCAGGACCACTCCCCTGACCTATCCCCTAACCCACACGTTTACACTTCTTAGGACACTGAGAGGTGATTTTAACATCACATTGTGCCCATTTTTAAGAACATAAGAAATAGGAGCAGGAGTAGGCCATCTAGCCCTTCGAGCCTGCCCCGCCATTCAATAAGATCATGGCTGATCTGAAGTGGATCAGTTCCACCTTCCCGCCCTCTCCCCATAACCCTTAATCCCCTTGTCTATCAGAAACCTATCTACCCGTGACCTAAATATATTTAGCGAGGTAGCCTCCACCACTTCAACGGGCAGAGAATTCACACAGTGAGCACGTGATTGAGTGAAGAAGTTCCTCCTCAACTCTGATCTAAACTGCCCGTCCCTCATTTTGAGGCTGTGCCCCCTAGTCCTGCTGTCCTTTCTGAGCAGGAAGAATCTCTCTACCTCTATCCTATCCATCCCTTTCATTATCTTACACGTCTCTATAAGATCCCCCCCCCCCCCCATCCTTCTAAACTCCAACCAGTACAGACCCAGTCTATTCAATCTCTCCTCATAGGCTAACTCCCTCATCTCCAGTATCAGCCTAGTGAACCTTCTCTGCACTCCCTCCAAGGCCAATATATCCTATCGCAAGTGCAGCGACCAAAACTGCACACAGTACTCCAGCTGCGGCCTCACCAGTGCCCTGTACAGTTGCAGCAAGACCTCCCTACTTTTATATTCAATCCCTCTCGCTATAAAGGCCAGCATCCCATTCGCCGCCTTGATCACCTGCTGCACCTGCAGACTGGGTTTTTGCGACTCATGCACAAGGACCCCCAGGTCCCTCTGCACCGTAGCATGCTGCAGCTTTTCACCCTTTAAATAATAATCCCTCCTACTATTATTTCAGCCAAAGTGGATAACCTCACACTTACTAACATTATACTCCATCTGCCAGGTCCTCGCTCACTCGCTCAGCCTACCCAGATCCCTCTGCAGACTTTCCAACCCTCCGCGCAATTTGCTTTTCCACTCATCTTCATGTCATCAGCAAATTTCATCACCCTACACTCAGCCCCCCTCCTCCAGATCATCTATATAAATGGTAAATAGCTGAGGCCCCAGCACTGATTCCTGCGGCACTCCACTAGTCACTAACCGCCAATCAGAATAGCACCCATTGATACCAACTCTCTGCTTCCTATTAGACAGCCAATCCTCTATCCACGCTAACACCCTACCCCCAACTCCGTGCACCCTAACCTTTTGCAGCAACCTTTTGTGAGGCACCTTATCAAACGCCTTTTGAAAATCTAAAAACACCGGTTCCCCTCTGTCTACTGCACTACTCACATCCTCATAGAAATCCAATAAATTTGTTAAACACGACTTCCCCTTAACGAATCCATGCTGCGTCTGCTCTACCAAACCATTCTTTTCTAGTTGCCTCGCTATTTCTTCTTTGGTGACGGATTCTAGCATTTTTCCAACTACAGACGTTAAACTAACCGGTCTATAATTCCCTACCTTTTGTCTGCTACCTTTTTTAAACAGCAGCGTAACATTAGCCATTTTCCAATCTTCTGGCACTTCCCCAGAGTCCAGTGAATTTTGATACATAATTACTGAGGCATCCACTATCACCTCTGCCATTTCCTTCAGAACCCTGGGATGTATTCCATCCGGTCCTGGGGACTTGTCCACCTTCAGTCCCATTAGTCTATCAAGCACTACCTCTCTAGTGACAGTAATTGCATTAAGGACCTCATCTCCTACCATCCTTCTATCTTTAATATCTGGCAAACTATTCGTGTCCTCCTCTGTGAAGACCAACACAAAAATTTATTTAAAGCCTCAGCCATTTCCTCGTCTCCCACCACTAAGTCCCCCCTCTCATCCTCCAAGGATCCAACATTCACTCTAGCCAGTCTCCTCTTTATATATTTGTAAAAACCTTTACTGTCATTTTTTATATTTAGAGCTAGTTTAGCTTCATAGTCTATTTTTCCTTTCTTTATCACTTTCTTAGTCATTCTTTGTTGTTTTTTAAATCTTTCCCAATTTTCTACTCGCCCACTACTTTCAGCCACTCTGAACACATCAGCTTTTAATTTAATACTCTCCTTTATTTCCTTCGATAACCACGGCTGGTTATCCCTTCTCCTACATTCCTTCTTTACCATTGGAATATGTTTCTGCTGAGTACCGAAAAAGATCTCCTTAAAAATCCCCCACTGTTCCTCAGCCGTCCTACCGACCAATCTGCGCCCCCAATCTACATTCACCAATTCCGCTCTCATCCTATCGTACTCCCCTCTGTTCAAACAGAGGACACAGGTTCGGGACCCTACTTTCTCATCCTCCATCTGCATCAGAAATTCAACCATACTATGATCACTCATCCCAAGAGGATCCCTCACAATAAGATCCCTAATTCTTCCTGCGTCGTCACACAGTACCAGATCTAAGATACTCTCTCCCTCGTAGGTTCAGTTACATACTGTTCAAGGAAACTATCCCGACAGCATTCCAAGAACTCTTCCTCAAGCCCACCGTGTGCACTGTCTGAGAGTGTGGTGGAGACAGATTCACACAGCAAGTGGTTAGGATCTGGAATGTACTAGAACCCTACAGTGCAGAAACAGGCCCTTCGGCCCATCGAGTCTGCACCGAACACAATCCCACCCAGACCCTATCCCCATATCCCTACACATTTACCTGCTAATCCCTCTAACCTACACATCCCAGGACACTAAGGGACAATTTTAGCATAGCCAATGAACCTAACCCGCACATCTTTGGACTGTGGGAGGAAACCGGAGCACCCGGAGAAAACCCACGCAGACACGAGGAGAATGTGCAAACTCCACACAGACAGTGACCCGAGCCGGGAATCGAACCCAGAACCCTGGAGCTGTGAAGCAGCAGTGCTAACCACTGTGCTACCGTGCCGCCCAACTCTGTATGAGAGTGTGGTGGAGACAGATTCACACAGCGAGTGGTTATGATCTGGAATGTACTGTATGAGAGTGTGGTGGAGATGGGTTCAAACGGGATAATTATCCGGAGAAAACATTTGCAGAGCTCAGGAAAGTTTGGGAAGTGGGACTAGCTATTGCAGAGAGCTGGCATGATATAGTGGGCTGAATGGCCAAATTCTTTGCTATAACCATTCTATGATAACGATGATTTGGTTTTTTTTTTAGCATGATGGAAAGCCTTATTGTCACAAGCCTTGCTATGCCACACTATTTGGACCCAAAGGTTAGTGAATGTTGCTTGCACACAGTTTCAGCTGAGTCTGGGTGTATCACATGCTCTCATGATGACTGCTTGTTTGGTAGGAGACTAGAACAGCACTTGTGGTAAGTTCCCTCACCCACCAACGTCCCCATGTTAAGTAAGTACTCTATTGAAATGGTACTCTATCAAGCTGAACTTGGTGCTACTTTGTATGTAAGCAAAACCTCCCTCAATGTATTGTGGACAGGGGAGAGATGCAAGCCTGAGATCCTTTATTCTGTTGCCACCTTCCCCTAAGCAGAGGTGTTTTCCCAGACCCTCACTTTGTGAGCTCAATTTCAAAAGTGAGTTGCAGCAAACTCTCTCTTTAGAATTAATTGTATTAATATTGTTTATTTATACCAGGGGAATTGCCACAACTTCATACACACTCCAGACACACCGCATGCCACACACAAAGATAAGAGGGAGAGGTTTATACAGTTATTCATAACTTAAAAGAAAAAGAACCACAGATCTGGATATCAATTCACATTATTTGTTGAGTCAGAACCCACTGAGAGTTCCTTCAGAGGAGTTACAGTTTCAGCATGTTCAGCGAATGACACCAGGAATTACAGAACCCTTTTAAAGTTCAAGGTAGTGCAGTGAGATTCTCTCTTCCACCTTCTTCGGGGAAAAGATACAAAAGTCTGAGGTTGCCTACCAACCGACTCAAGAACAGCTTCTTCCCTGCTGCTGTCAGACTTTTAAGAACATAAGAAATAGGAGCAGGAGTAGGTCATCTAGCCCTTCGAGCCTGCCCCGCCATTCAATAAGATCATGGCTGATCTGAAGTGGATCAGTTCCACTTTCCTGCTTTCTCCCCATAACCCTTAATTCCCCTGTCTACCAAAAACCTATCTACCCGTGACTTAAAAATATTTAGTGAGATAGCCTCCACCACTTCAATGGGCAGAGAATTCCAGAGATTCACCACCCTTTGAGTGAAGAAGTTCCTTCTCAACTCTGTTCTAAACTGCCCGCCCCTCATTTTAAGGCTGTGCCCTCTAGTCCTGCTATCCTGTCTAAGCGGGAAGAATCTCTCTACCTCTACCCTGTCTATCCCCTTCATTATCTTTTACGTCTCTATAAGATCCCCCCTCATCCTTCTAATCATTAATCCTTCATTAATCTAGGGATTGAGTTTAGGAGTCGGGAGGTAATGCTGCAACTTTACAGGACCCTTGTCAGGCCTCATTTGGAGTACTGTGCGCAGTTCTGGTCGCCTCACTATAGGAAAGACGTAGAAGCTATTGAAAGGGTGCAGAGGAGATTTACAAGGATGTTGCCTGGACTGGGAGGCATGCCTTATGAAGATAGGTTGAGGGAGCTGGGACTCTTTTCCCTGGAGAGGCGAAGGTTGAGAGGCGACCTGATAGAAGTTTATAAAATGTTGAGAGGAATAGATAGGGTGGACTCTCAGAGGCTATTTCCCCAGGTTGAAATGGTCGCTAGGAGAGGACACAGATTTAAGGTGCGGGGAGGGAAGTACAGAGGTGATGTTAGGGGTAAATTTTTCACTCAGAGGGTGGTGAGTGAATGGAATCGGCTGCCGTCATCGGTGGTGGAGGCGAACTCGCTGGGGTCTTTTAAAAGACTTCTGGATGAGTATATGGGGTTTAATGGGATTGGGGGTTATAGATAGGTCTATAGATTGGTGGGGTTGATGTGATCAGCGCAACTCGAGGGCCGAAGGGCCTGTTTGTGCTGTAATGTTCTATGTTCTAAACTCCAACGAGTACAGACCCAGTCTATTTAGTCTCTCTTCATAGGCCAACCCCCTCGTCTTTGCTATCAACCTAGTGAACCTTTCTTTTGAATGGCCCTACCTCGCATTGAGTTGATCTTTCTCTACACCCTAGCTGTGACTGTAACACTACATTCTGCATTCTCTCATTTCCTTCTCTGTGAACAGTATGCTTTGTACAGCGCACAAGAAACAATATTTTTCGCTGTATGTTAATACGTGTGACAATAATAAAATCAAATCAAAGATGAGGTTGGTACCTAGAAAGAGTCAAAATCCTGGGTATTCCCTCTCTAACAGTACTATCAGGGAGTAGTAACAGTACTAACAGGAAGTTCCTCAGGGAACGCAGTGGTTGAGGAAGGCAGCTCACTACCATCCTTTGAAGAGCAGCTAGGGATAGGCAATAAATGCTGGTCTAACCAGTGACAACCACATCCCATAAATGAATAAAATAAAATTGGTCTGCTTGGCAAGTGATAGCAGTGAAATGGGCTTTGAGGGAGGTTTAGACTTGATGCAGGCTATTGGTCAGCCTGGAGTCTTGCTTTGATGTATGCAGGGGGGAGGTTAAACAAGTCTGTAGATATAATATTAAAACTTCCAAAAGGCCAGAAGTTTAGGTCATGTGAACCTGCTTGTTGATGCATCAGTTACAGGCTAATGAACACTTCCTAACCATCTGCTCAAAATCCAGAGGAAACCTTTGATGGCTATTGGCACCTCTGCAAGTGTGACAAGTTTTGTTGGCTCTTCCTTTATTATTGGTGAGGCTGAGGAGACAGATTGATTGCTGGTAACTGGTTTATTGATTGTCATAGGGCGGCATAGTGGTTAGTACTGCTGTCTCACAGCGCCAGAAACCCAGATTCAATTCCAGCCTTGGGTCACAGTCTGTATGGGGTTTGCACATTCACTGTCTGCGTGGTTTTCCTCCAGGTTCTCTGGTTTCCTCCCACAGTCCAAAGATGTGCGGGTTAGGTTGACTGGCCATTTTAAATTGACGCTAGTTTCAGGGGGATTAGCAAGGTAAATATGTGGGGCGACAGGAAAAGGGCCTGGGTGAGATTGTGGCTGGTGCAGGCTCGACAGGTTGAATGGCCTCCTTTTGCACTGTAGAGATTGTATGGGATTCTAATGTGTTCTCTCAATGAGAAGGGAGATTTCACAGGGATGAGGGTTTGGTCTTCTGGCTGCTATTGAAAATTTACACAAACTGTAGCCAACCGTTTTTAATTCATTGGATAAAAGCAAATTCCTGCAAATGCTGGAATCTGAAATCAAAAGAGAAAATGCTGGAAAATCTCAGCTGGTCTGGCAGCTCCTGTAAGGAGAAAAGAGAGCTGAAGTTTCAAATCCAAATGACCCTTTGTCAAAGCTATAAGTTAAAGTTTATTTATTAGTCACAACTTCTGGCTTGCCTGCAGAAGGCAGAGAGTGGTTGTGGATGGGTCTTTTTCGGAATGGAGGTCAGTCACCAGTGGGGTGCCCCAGGGATCTGTTCTGGGACCCTTGTTGTTTGTCATTTTCATAAATGACCTGGATGAGGAAGTGGAGGGATGGGTTAGCAAGTTCGCTGATGACACGAAGGTCGGCGGTGTTGTGGATGGTCTGGAAGGATGTCAAAAGTTGCAGCAGGACATAGATAGGATGCAGGACTGGGCGGAGAAGTGGCAGATGGACTTCAACGCGGATAAATGCATAGTCGTCCATTTCGGCAGAACCAACGGGATGAACGAGTACACTATTAAGGGCAGGGGTCTTAGTAGCGTTGAAGAGCAGAAGGATCTCGGGGTCCGGGTCCACAGGACTCTTAAATCGGCCTCGCAGGTGGAGGAGGTGGTCAAGAAGGCGTATGGTGTACTGGCCTTCATTAATCGAGGGATTGAGTTTAGGAGTCGGGAGGTAATGCTGCAACTTTACAGGACCCTTGTCAGGCCTCATTTGGAGTACTGTGCGCAGTTCTGGTCGCCTCACTATAGGAAAGACGTAGAAGCTATTGAAAGGGTGCAGAGGAGATTTACAAGGATGTTGCCTGGACTGGGAGGCATGCCTTATGAAGATAGGTTGAGGGAGCTGGGACTCTTTTCCCTGGAGAGGCGAAGGTTGAGAGGCGACCTGATAGAAGTTTATAAAATGTTGAGAAGAATAGATAGGGTGGACTCTCAGAGGCTATTTCCCCGGGTTGAAATGGTTGCTACGAGAGGACACAGATTTAAGGTGCGGGGAGGGAAGTTCAGAAGTGATGTTCGGGGTAAGTTTTTCACTCAGAGGGTGGTGAGTGAATGGAATCGGCTGCCGTCATCGGTGGTGGAGGCGAACTCGCTGGGGTCTTTTAAAAGACTTCTGGATGAGTATATGGGGTTTAATGGGATTGGGGGTTATAGATAGGTCTATAGATTGGTGGGGTTGATGTGATCGGCGCAACTTGAGGGCCGAAGGGCCTGTTTGTGCTGTAATGTTCTATGTTCTATGTTCTAACTACGGCTTACATTAACACTGCAATGAAGTTACTGTGAAATTCCCTTAGTTGCCACAGTCTGGTGCCTGTTCAGGTCAATGCATCCAACCAGCTTTCAGAATGTGGGAGGAAACCGGAGCGTCCAGAGGGAACCCACCCAAACATGGGGCGAATGTGCAGACTCCGCACAGACAGTGACCCAGGCTGGAAATCGAATCTAGGTCCCTGGCACTGTGAAGTAGCACTGCTAACCACTGTGCTATCCAGAAAGTGGGAGATATTTATCCTGCAGAGAAAGGGAAGGAAAGCTAAGTCCTAGCCACAGAAACCTGAGGAAAAGACTGTTAATGACAGTCCACAGAGAAGAAAGGATATGAATGGCCAAATGGCAGAGAAGCTGAAATGAGGAGGTAAACTGTGACATGAAGATGTTGGGGCAAGAGGAAATGGATGAGAAAAGGGGAAGCAGGGGGAGAAAAGGTAAGGGAAGGGGTAAAGTAGGGGGAAAGGGAAGAAAAATGAAGAAAGACAATAAAGAAATAAAAGGTAGAGAACACTAAAAAACTAAATAAAATAGAATGAAAACAAAAGGGTAGAGGTGGGGTGAGCGAATCATCTGAAGTTGAATTCGATGTTGAGACCGGAAGGCTGTAAAGTGCCCAGCTGGAAGATGAGAAACTGTTCCTCTAGTTTGTGTTGAGCTTCACTGGAACATTGCAGCAGGCCAAGGACAGACGTGGGCATAGGAGCAGGATCATGTGTTAAAATGGCACCTTCGGTCTGTGCGCAAAGTGATCGCTCAGTCTACACTTGATCTCTCCGATATAGAGAAGACCACAACTTCACTTCCAATTTCCACCCCTCCATCACCTTCACCTGGTCCATCTCAGACACTTCCCCTTTTCTAAATTTTATCTCTGTCCCATCCATTTCCCCTCCCCTTCCCCCAACATCTTCATCCACGTAGAACATTACAGTGCAGTACAGGCCCTTCGGCCCTCGATGTTGTGCCGACCTGTGAAACCAATCTAAAGCCCGTCTAACCTACACTATTTCAATATCATCCATATGTTTATCCAATGATCATTTAAATGCCCTTAATGTTGACAAGTCCACTACTGTTACTGGCAGGGCATTCCACGCCCTTACTACTCTGAGTAAAGAACCTACCTCTGACATCTATCCTAATCTATCACCCCTCAATTTAAAGCTATGTCCCCTCATGCTAGCCATCTCTATCTGAGGAAAAAGGCTCTTACTGTCCACCCTATCTAATCCTCTGATAATCTTGTATGCCTCTATTAAGTCACCTCTTAACCATCTTCTCTCTAATGAAAACAGCCTCAAGTCCCTCAGCCTTTCCTCATAAGGCCTTCCCACCATACCAGGCAACGTCCTGGTAAACCTCCTCTGCACCCTTTCCAATGCCTCCACATCTTTCTTATAATGCGGTGACCAGAACTGTATGCAATACTCCAAGTGCGGCCGCACCAGAGTTTTGTACAGCTGCAACATGACCTCACGGCTCCGAAATTCAATCCCTCTACCAATAAAAGCTAACACACCGTACGCCTTCTTAACAACCTTATCAACCTGGGTGCCAACTTTCAGGGATCTATACACATCGACACCGAGATCTCTCTGCTCATCCACACTACCAAGTATCTTACCATTAGCCCAGTATCCTGTATTCCTGTTACTCCTTCCAAAGTGAATCACTTCATACTTTTCCACATTAAACTCCATTTGCCACCTCTCAGCCCAGCTCTGCAGCTTATCTATGTCCCTCTGTAAACTGCAACATCCTTCTGCACTGTCCACAACTCCGCCAACTTTAGTGTCATCTGCAAATTTACTAACCCATTCTGCTACGCCTTCATCTAGGTCACTTATAAAAATGACAACAGCAGTGACCCTAAAACAGATCCATGAGGTACACCACTAGTAACTGAACTCCAGGATGAACATTTCCCATCAACCTCCACCCTCTGTCTTCTATCAGCTAGCCAATTCCTGATCCAAACTGCTAAATCACTCTCAATCCCATGCCTCTGTATTTTCTGCAATAGCTTACCATGGGGAACCTTATTCAACACTTTACTGAAATCCATATACACCACATCACTGCTTTACCCTCATCCATCTCTTTGGTCACCTTCTCAAAGAACTCAAACTTTGTGAGGCATGACCTACCCTTCACAAAAGCTTGTTGATTATCCCTAATCAAATTATTCCTTTCTAGATGCTTATAAATCCTATCTCTTATAATCCTTTCCAAAACTTTGCCCACAACAGAAGTAAGGCTCACCGGCCTATAATTCCCAGGATGGTCTCTGCTCCCCTTCTTGAACAAGTGGACAACATTTGCTATCCTCAAGTCTTCTGGCACTATTCCTGCAGACAATGACGACATAAAGATCAAATCTCCTCCCTAGCTTCTCAGAGAATCCTAGGATAAATCCCATCCGACCCAGGGGACTTATCTATTTTAATTCTTTCCGGAATTGCTAACACCTCTCCTTTATGAAGGCTGTGGGAGGTAATGCTGCAACTTTATAAGACCCTTGTCAGGCCTCATTTAGAGTATAGTGCACAGTTCTGGTCGCCTCACTATAGGAAAGATGTAGAAGCTATTGAGAGGGTACAGAGGAGATTTACAAGGATGTTGCCTGGACTGGGAGGCATGCCTTATGAAGATAGGTTGAGGGAGCTGGGTCTCTTTTCCCTGGAGAGATGAAGGTTGAGAGGCGACCTGATAGAAGTTTATAAAATGTTGAGAGGAGTAGATAGGGTGGATTCTCGGAGGCTATTTCCCCGGGTTGAAATGGTCGCTACGAGAGGACACAGATTTAAGGTACAAGGAGGGAAGTTCAGAAGTGATGTTAGGGGTAAGTTTTTCACTCAGAGGGTGGTGAGTGAATGGAATCGGCTGCCGTCAATGGTGGTGGAGGCGAACTCGCTGGGGTCTTTTAAAAGACTTCTGGATGAGTATATGGGGTTTAGTTAGATTGAGGGTTATAGATAGGTCTGTAGGTTGGTAGGTGTTGATGTGATCGGCGCAACTCGTGGGCCGAAGGGCCTGTTTGTGCTGTAGTGTTCTATGTTCTATGAAGCTCAATCCAGTCTAGTCTAATAGTTTGTATCTTGACAACATTGTCTTTTTCCTGTGTGAATACTGACGAAAAATATTAATTTAGTGTCTCTCCTAAATCTTCAGAGTCCACACACAACTTCCCACTACTGACCTTGACTGGCCCTAATCTTACCCTAGTTATTCTTTTATTCCTGACATACCTGGAGAAAGCTTTAGGGTTTTCCTTGTTTCCTTACATGCCCTGTATATGAACAGACCTCCCACTCATCTCATGAAGGAGCAACGCCCTAAAAGCTTGTGGCTTGTGCTACCAAATAAATCTGTTAAGAACATAACATAAGAAATAGGAGCAGGAATAGGCCATCTAGCCCTTCGAGCCTGCCCCGCCATTCAATAAGATCATGGCTGATCTGAAGTGGATCAGTTCCACTTTCCCGCTTTCTCCCCATAACCCTTAATTCCCCTTGCCTACCAAAAACCTATCTACCTGTGTCTTAAATATATTTAGCGAGGCAGCCTCCACCACTTCAATGGGCAGAGAATTCCAGAGATTCACCACCCTTTGAGTGAAGAAATTCCTCCTCAACTCCGTTCTAAACTGCCTCCCCCTTATCTTGAGGCTGTGCCCTCTAGTCCTGTTGTCTTTTCTGAGTGGGAAGAATCTCTCTACCTCTACCCTATCCATCCCCTTCATTATCTTATACGTCTCTATAAGATCCCCCCCTCGTCCTTCTAAACTCCAACCAGTACAGACCCAGTCTGTTTAGTGTCTCTTCATAGTCCAACCCCCTCATCTCCGGTATCAGCCTAGTGAGCCTCCTCTGCACTCTCTCCAAGGTCAAAATATCCTTGCGCAAGTACGGCGACCAAAACTGCACACAGTACTCCAGCTGCTGCCTCACTAGTGCCCTGTACAGTTGCAGCAAGACCTCCTTACTTTTATATTCAGTCCCCCTCGCTGTAAAGGCCAGCATCCCATTCGCCTTCTTGATCATCTGCAGACTGGGTTTCTGCGACTCATGCACAAGGACCCCCAGGTCCCTCTGCACCGTAGCATGCTGCAGCTTTTCGCCTTTTAAATAGTAATCCCTCCTACTATCATTTCTGCCAAAGTGGATAACCTCACACTTGCTAACATTATATCCATCTGCCAGGTCCTCGCCCACTCGCTCAGCCTATCCAGATCCCTCTGCAGACTTTCCACACCCTCCACACAATTTGCTTTTCCACTCATCTCTGTGTCATCAGCAAATTTCGACACCCTGCACTCAGCCCCCTCCTCCAGATCATCTATATAAATGGTAAATAGCTGAGGCCCCAGCACCGATCCCTGGGGCACTCCACTCGTTACCAACCGCCAATCAGAATAACACCCATTGATACCAACTCTCTGCCTCCTATTAGACAACCAATCCTCTATCCACGCTAACACCCTACCCCCAACTCCATGCCCCCTAACCTTCTGAAGCAACCTTTTGTGCAGCACCTTATCAAACGCCTTTTGAAAATCGAGAAACACCACATCCACCGGTTCCCCTCTATCCACCGCACTAGACACATCCTCATAGAATTCCAATAAATTCGTCAAACATGACTTCCCCTTAACGAGTCTGTGCTGTGTCTGCTCGATCAAACAATTCTTCTCCAGGTGCCTCGCTATTTCTTCTTTGATGACGGATTCAAGCATTTTTCCAACAACAGACGTTAAACTAACCGGCCTATAATTACCTGCCTTTTGCCTGCTACCTTTTTTAAACAGCGGCATAACATTAGCTGTTTTCCAATCTTCCAGTACTTCCTTGGGATCCAGCGAAGTTTGGTAAATAATCACTAAGGCATCCACTATCACCTCTGCCATTTCCTTCAGAACCCTGGGGTGCATTCCATCCAGTCCTGGGGACTTGTCCACCATCAGTCCCATTAGTCTATCAAGCACTACCTCTCTCGTGACAGTAATCGCATTCAGGCCCTCAACTCCTACCATCCTTCTATCTTTAATATCCGGCAAACTGTTCATGTCCTCCTCGGTGAAGACCGAGATTTCTTACTGTGCATCCCTAGTTGGAAGTCTCACGACACCAGGTTAAAGTCCAATAGGTTTGTTTGGTAGTAAACACTGCTAGCTTTCGGGGTTTGTCCCTTCGTCAGGTGAGTGGGGAGTTCTGATCACAAACAGGGCATGTAAAGGTGCACACAGTTTACAGAATACTGATTAGAATGTGAGTCTTTACAGCTAATCAAGTCTCAAAGGTGCAGACAATGTGAGTGGAGATAGCATTAAGCGTAAGTTAAAGAGATGTGTATTGTCTCCAGACAAGACAGTTAGTGAGGTTTTGCAAGCCCAGGCAAGTCACAGGGGTTACAGATAGTGTGATATGAACCCAAGATCCCGGTTGAGGCCGTCCTCATGTGCGGAACTTGGCTATCAGTCTCTGCTCAGCGACTCTGCGCTGTTGTGTGTCGTGAAGGCCGCCTTGGAGAATGCTTACCCAAAGGTCAGAGGCCAAATGCCCGTGACCACTGAAGTGTTCGCCAACAGGAAGAGAACAGTCTTGCCTGGTGATTGTCGTCAACAGTAACTTCATTGCATTGTTAATATAAGCCTACTTGTGACACTAATAAACAAACTTAAAAACTTCTGTATCTAACTTTTAGAAAACGAAAATTGAAAGTTAGTTATAGAATCATATAATTCTATATTTCTATAACTCTATAATGAAGCCCTTCAGCCCATCGAGTCTGCACCGACCACAATCCCACCTATCCCCATAACCCCATGCATAAACCCCAACTAGTCTCCCTAACATTAAGAGGCAATTTAGCGTGGCCAGTCCACCTAACCTGCATCTTCTTGGGGGTCCTGCCTTCAATTGTCTCGGTCCCAAACTCTGGATTTCCATCCCAACCCTTCTTTGTCTCCTCTTCATGGTAAAGCTTTTGATCATCAGGCCTAGTGTCTGCTTTGTGGCTTGAAGTCACAGTTTGTTTGAATGCTCCTCTGAAGCAACGTGGGACATTTTCTCATATTAAAGGTGTTATCTACAAACTTGTTGTTCTGCTCAATGGTACAAGGCAATCTTATATATCCAACCTCTGTGAATCTTTTGAACTTTTTTTTGACAATAAAATAAAGCTGTGGTAAAAATGTTAAAGGTGGAATTTAATTGAAGTAAATTTGTTTGGATTGTCTGCTCACTGTTCCCTTTACCTCCACAGGGGTCAATATTGGTGATGGTGGCTCTTACATTTATCAAATAGATTCATCGGTAGAACCACCAGTCAATGCGCTGATGCAGAATCTCCCTGTCAATTCTTCTGACCCTTCCAGATCTGCGTCACCAGCATCAGCGCAGAGTACTTTGGTCAAACCCCCACCACCAGTGAGAACAGTAATTCCTGCACCAAAAGCACAATCCCGAGGTAAGAAGTATTTCAATGTGCACTTATGATGCCAAGGCATGCAAGACATGGGCCAAGTAGAGTAATAGAATTACAGAGGCTTACAACATAGAAACAGGCCTTTGGGTCCAACTTGTCTATGCTGCTTTTTTTTTAAACTGCAAACCTAGTCCCAACTGCCTGCATTTGGCCCATATCCCTCTATGCCCATCTTACTTGTGTAACTGTCTAAATGCTTTTTAAAAGACAGAATTGTACCCACATCTACTGCTATCTCTGGCAGCTTGTTCCAGACTCTCACCACCCTCTGTGTGAAAAAATTGTCCCTCTGTACACTTTGTATCTCTCCCCTCTCACCTTAAACCTATGCTCTCTAGTTTTAGACTCTATCTATGCAATGCAACAGGACATAGATAGGCTGGTAGATTGGGCAGATAGATGGCAAATGGAATTTAATCCGGAGAAATGCGAGGTGATGCACTTTGGCCGGAATAATGTGGAAGGGAGTTATATGATAAAAGGTAGAACTATCTGGAGTATAGATACGCAGAGAGACCTGGGGGTGCAGGTACACAAGTCCCTGAAGGTGTCGGTGCAGGTGCAGAATGTGATGAGGAAAGCGTATGGCATGTTAGCCTTCATAGGAAGGGGTATAGAATATAAGAGTAGGAGTCTGATGTTGCAGTTGTATAGAACGTTGGTTAGGCCTCACCTGGAGTACTGCGTCCAGTTCTGGTCGCCGTACTACCGGAAGGATGTAGAGATCCTGGAGAGAGTGCAGAGGAGATTTACCAGGATGTTGCCTGGTATGGAAGGGCTGTCTTACGAGGAAAGATTGAACGCACTTGGGCTGTTTTCCCTTGAGAGACGTCGGCTGAGATTTGATAGAGGTTTATAAGATTATGAAGGGGACAGATAGAGTAGATGGTGATAAGCTTTTTCCGTTATTAGAAATGGATAGAACGAGGGGTCACGGGCTTAGGGTGAGGGGGGCTAGATATAAGACTAATGTTAGAGGGCAGTTTTTCACACAAAGGGTAGTGGGGATGTGGAATGCACTGCCGAGTGAGGTGGTGGAAGCAGGCACGCTAGGGTTGTTCAAGAGTCACTTGGACAGCCACATGAGCAGTTTACATATAGGGGGATATAGCAGGCCTTATTAAGCATTGTAGGCTTGGGGTCAGTTTAGTCTCAGGGGTATAGAGTCTTTAATAATGAAATTTTTATCCACAGGCACTTACCATCTCGAGGGCATCATGGCAGCACAGAGGTTATCTCTGTTACTGTGCGGACACATGGAGTTGGGCCTGTGTCCGTGGGAGTTTGCGCGTTCTCCCCGTGGTTGCGTGGGTTTCCTCCGGGTGCTCCGGTTTCCTCCCACATCCCAAAAATGTGCTTTTAGGCTGATTGATTGGGTAACAAATTGTCCCTATATTGGACCTCCCTGATCCTCACACATTAGGCATAGACTAGAGTCATGAATAGGTCACTGACCATGGGACGGCGGCGCGGGCTCGTTGGGCCGAAGGGCCTGTTTCCCGTGCTGTTTTGTTCTTTGTTCTTTGTTCTTTGTTCTTTATCTAGCTGATCTGTGCCCCTCATTATTTTATAGACCTCTATAACATCACCCCTCAGCCTCCTACACTCCAGAGAAAAAAGTCCCAGTCTATCCAGCCTCTCCTTATGACGTAAACCATCAAGTCCCAATAGTATCCTAGTAAATCTTTTCTGCACTTTTTCTAGTTTAATACTATCCTTTCTATAATAGGGTGACCAGAATTGCACACAGTATTCCAAGTGTGGCCTTACTATTGTCTTGTACAACTTCAACAAGACGTCCCAACTCCTGTATTCAGTGTTCTGACCGATGAAACCAAGCATGCTGCATGCCTTTTTCACCACTATGTCCATCTGTGACTCCACTTTCAAGGAGCTATGAATCTGTACCCCTAGATCTCTTTGTTCTGTAACTCTCCCCAATGCCCTACCATTAACTGAGTAACTCTTGCCCTAGTTCAACCTACCAAAATACATCACCTCACATTTATCTAAATTAAACTTCATCTGCCATTCGTCAGGTCTTTGATCCTTCACCAAATCCAATCTGTCATGTTTGACTAATGAGATTGAATTCTTTGATAAAGTAACAGTGAGGTAATAAAGGCGTGTGCTGGATTTGTGTGTGAATTTTCAGGTGGCATTTGATAAAATAACACTTTGATTTGAAGATTGAAGCTCATGGAATTAGAGTGGCAGTAAGTGCATTGACACAAAATTAGCTGAGAGGCTAGTGAACAGTTGTTTATCAGACTGAAGGGAAGTGTATGCAGTGATGTTCCCCCACGGATTGCCACCACTGCTTCTTTTGATGTATATCAATCACCTGAGCATCATTGCAAAATGTGCATTAACACAAAGCTTGGCTGTGCCATAAACAGTTTTTAAAAATTTATTCACAGAGAATGTGGGTGTCAGTGGCTGGCTAGTATTTATTGCCCATCCCTAGTTGCCCTTGAGACGGTGGTGAGCTGCCTTCTTGTATCGCTACAGGCCACAGTGAGGTGGAGAGAACACAGAAAAACTACAGCGCAAACAAGCCCTTCGGCCCACAAGTTGCACCAAACATATCCCTACTTACTAGGCTTACCTATAACCCTCTATCTTACTAAGTCCCATGTACTCATCCAGAAGTCTCTTAAAAGACCTATCGAATCTGCCTCCACCACCACTGCCAGCAGCAGGATAGTAGCAGAATTCAGGAAAATAAGGATCGGAGAAGAAGGAACCATGTAATGGATAAAATTTAATGCAGTGAGATGTGACTGCAATGTAAAGTTAAAGCACATGGGATTGCAGGTAATGTCTTAAGATGGATAGAAAGTTGATTAGCAGATAGGAAGCAAAGAGTTAGCATAAATGGGCCTTTTTCTGATTGACAGTCAGTGACTAGTGGGGTTCCACAGGGATCTGTGCTCAGACCCCAATTGTTGACATTATATATGAATGATTTGGAAGAGGGAACTGAATGTATTATCTCCAAATTTACAGATGATACAAAGTTGGGTGGGAGGGTGAGCTGTGAGGAGGATACAGAGATCTTTCAGTGTAATTTGGACAGGCTGAGTGTGAGGGTATCTGCATGGCAGATGCAGTATAATGTGGATAAATGTGAGGTTATCCACTTTGGGAGCAATAATAGGACAGATTATTACTGGAATGGGTATAAATTGAGAGAGGTGGATACTCAATGTGACCTTGGAGTCCTCGTGTATCAGTCGCTGAGAGTAAGCACGCAGGTACAGCAGGCAGTAAAGAAGGTAAACGGTATGTTCATAGCGAGAGGGTTTGAGTATAGGGATAGGGATGTTTTGCTGCAATTGTACAGGGCGTTGGTGAGGCCACACCTGGAATATTGTGTGCAACTTCCATATCCTTATCTGAGGAAGGATGCCCTTGCTATAGAGGGAGTGCGGCGAAGATTTACCAGACTGATTCCTGGGATGGCAGGTCTGTGTTATGAGAATAGACTAAGTCAGCTAGGATTATATTTGGGGCGGCACAGTGGCACTGTGGTTAGCGCTGCTGCTTCACAGCTCCCGGGACCTGGGTTCGATTCCCGGTTTGGGTCACTGCCTGTGTGGAGTTTGCACATTCTCCTCGTGTCTGTGTGAGTTTCCTCCCAGGTGCCCTGGTTTCCTCCCACAGTCCAAAGATGTGCGGGTTAGGTTGATTGGCCATGTTAATATTACCACTTCGTGTCCTGTGATGCATAGGTTAGAGGGATTAACAGGTAAAATATATAGGGATATGGGGGTAGGGCCTGGGTGGGATTGTGGTCAGTGCAGACTCTTTCTGCACTGTAGCGTTTCTATGGTTCTATATTTACTGGAGTTTGGAAGAGTGAGAGGGGATCACATAACACTTAGAATTTTGTAAGTTTCTAAGACAGGATAGATTCAAAAAGAATGTTTTTCAAGGAACAGCTATTGCGGGTCTGTGATAAGTATATCCCTGTCAGGCAAGGAGGATTTGGTAGGCCCAGGGAACCGTGGTGCACTAAAAAAGTTGATTCGTTGGTTAGGAAGAAAAAGGAGGCTTATGTTCGGATAAGGCTTGAGGACTCAGGTAGTGCATTAGAAAGTTTTAGATTGGCTAGGAGGGAGTTGAAGAGGGAGTTAAGAAGGGCTAAAAGAGGACATGAGATGACTTTGGCTGATAGGATTAAGGAGAATCCTAAGGCGTTCTATAGGTATGTCAAGAATAGAAGGTTGGTTAGGGCAAGATTAGGGCCAGTTACAGACAGCAGAGGGAAGTTGTGTGTGGAACCGGAGGAGATTGGAGAGGCGTTGAACCAATATTTCTCTTCGGTGTTCACGCAAGGGGACATGAATGTAGCTGAGGAGGACAATGGGGTGCAGGGGTGTAAAATAGATAGTATTGAAGTTGATACGGGGGATGTGCTGGATATTTTAGAGGGTTTGAAAATAGATAAGTCCCCTGGTCCGGATGGGATTTACCCTAGGATTCTTTGGGAGGCAAGAGAGGTGATTGCAGAGCCTCTGGCTCTGATCTTCAGGTCGTCGTTGGTCTCTGGTATAGTACCGGAAGATTGGAGGACAGCAAATGTTGTCCCATTGTTTAAGAAGGGGAGAAGAGACTTCCCTGGGAATTATAGACCGGTGAGTCTTACTTCTGTGGTGGGTAAGCTTTTGGAAAGGATTATTAGAGACAGGATTTATAGTTATTTGGAGGGTAATGAATTGATTAGAGACAGTCAGCATGGTTTTGTAGCAGGTAGGTCGTGCCTTACTAACCTTATCGAGTTCTTTGAGAAAGTGACCAAAGAGGTGGATAGGGGTAAGGCAGTTGATGTGGTGTATATGGATTTTAGCAAGGCGTTTGATAAGGTTCACCATGGTAGGCTTCTGCAGAAAATGCAGATGTATGGGATTGGGGGTGATCTAGGTAATTGGATCAGGAATTGGCTAGCAGATAGGAGACAGAGGGTGGTGGTTGATGGTAAATATTCGTCATGGAGTTCGGTTACGAGTGGTGTGCCTCAGGGATCTGTTTTGGGGCCACTGCTGTTTGTAATTTTTATTAATGATCTGGATGAGGGTATAGTTGGGTGGATTAGTAAGTTTGCTGATGACACCAAAGTCGGAGGTGTGGTAGATTGTGAGGAAGGGTGTCATAGTTTGCAGGGTGACTTAGAAAGGTTGCAGAGCTGGGCTGTGAGGTGGCGGATGGAGTTTAATGTGGAGAAGTGTGAGGTAATTCATTTCGGTAGGAATAACAGATGTGTTGAGTATAGGGCTAACGGGAGGACTTTGAATAGTGTGGAGGAGCAGAGGGATCTAGGTGTATGTGTACATAGATCCCTGAAAGTTGGGAATCAAGTAGATAAGGTTGTTAAGAAGGCATACGGTGTCTTGGCATTTATTGGTAGGGGGATTGAATTTAGGAGTCGCAGCGTCATGATGCAACTGTACACAACTCTGGTGCGGCCGCACTTGGAGTTTTGTGTGCAGTTCTGGTCCCCACATTACAGGAAGGATGTGGAGGCTTTGGAGAGGGTGCAGAGGAGGTTTACCAGGATGTTGCCTGGTATGGAGGGGAGATCCTATGAGGAGAGACAGAGATTTGGGGTTGTTTTCGCTGGAAAGAAGGCGGCTGCGAGGGGACTTTATTGAAACATATAAGATGATTAGAGGTTTAGACAGGGTAGATAGTGATAGCCTTTTTCCTAGGATGGAGAAAGCTAGCACGAGGGGGCACGACTTTAAATTAAGGGGTGGTAGTTATAGGACTGATGTCAGGGGTAGGTTCTTTACCCAGAGGGTGGTGAGGGACTGGAATGCCCTGCCAGCTGCAGTTGTAAATGCACCTAGTTTGGGGGCGTTTAAGAGATCTGTGGATAGGTTTATGGACGAAATGGGATTGGTTTAGATTAGTGGGTTAGTGTGTTGTTTATTTTTAAAAGCTGGTCGGCGCAACATCATGGGCCGAAGGGCCTGTTCTGCGCTGTAATGTTCTATGTATAGGGCATTGGTGAGGCCGCAGCTGGAGTACTGTGTGCAGTTTTGGGCGCCGCACCTGCGCAAGGATGTTTTGGCCCTGGAGGGAGTGCAGAGGAGGTTTACTCGGCTGATACCGGAGTTGAGGGGATTGAGCTATGAGGAGAGGCTGAATAAACTAGGCTTGTACTCGTTAGAGTTTAGAAGAATGAGGGGAGATCTCATTGAGACGTATAAGATGATGAATGGGATGGATAGGATAGAGGTGGAGAGACTGTTCCCGCTCAAAAAAGACAGTGGGACTAGGGGGCACAGCCTCAAGATAAAGGGGGGGCGGTTTAGAACAGAGTTGAGGAGGAACTTCTTCACTCAAAGGGTGGTGAATCTCTGGAATTCTCTGCCCGTTGAAGTGGTGGAGGCTGCCTCGCTAAATATTTTTAAGAAACGGGTTGATGGGTTTTTGATAAGAGAAGGGATTAAGGGTTATGGGGAGAGGGCGGGAAGGTGGAGCTGAGTCACGACAGATCAGCCATGATCTTATTGAATGGCGGGGCAGGCTCGAAGGGCCAGATGGCCTACTCCTGCTCCTATTTCTTATGTTCTTATGTTCTTATGTTTGTCCCTTCGTCAGGTGAGTGGGGAGTTCTGATCACAAACAGGGCATGTAAAGGCCCACACAGTTTACAGAATACTGATTAGAATGTGAGTCTTTACAGCTAATCAAGTCTCAAAGGTGCAGACAATGTGAGTGGAGATAGCATTAAGCACAGGTTAAAGAGATGTGTATTGTCTCCAGACAAGACAGTTAGTGAGATTTTGCAAGCCCAGGCAAGTCACAGGAGTTACAGATAGTGTGACATGAACCCAAGATCCCGGTTGAGGCCGTCCTCATGTGTGCGGAACTTGGCTATCAGTCTCTGCTCAGCGACTCTGCGCTGTTGTGTGTCGTGAAGGCCGCCTTGGAGAATGCTTACCCGAAGGTCAGAGGCCAAATGCCCATGACCACTGAAGTGTTCGCCAACAGGAAGAGAACAGTCTTGCCTGGTGATTGTCGTCAACAGTAACTTCATTGCATTGTTAATATAAGCCTACTTGTGACACTAATAAACAAACTTAAAAACTTCTGTATCTAACTTTTAGAAAACGAAAATTGAAAGTTAGTTATAGAATCATATAATTCTATATTTCTATAACTCTATAATGAAGCCCTTCAGCCCATCGAGTCTGCACCGACCACAATCCCACCTATCCCCATAACCCCATGCATATACCCCAACTAGTCTCCCTAACATTAAGAGGCAATTTAGCGTGGCCAGTCCACCTAACTTGCATCTTCTTGGGGGTCCTGCCTTCAATTGTCTCGGTCCCAAACTCTGGATTTCCATCCCAATCCTTCTTTGTCTCCTCTTCATGGTAAAGCTTTTGATCATCAGGCCTAGTGTCTCCTTTGTGGCTTGAAGTCACAGTTTGTTTGAATGCTCCTCTGAAGCAACGTGGGACATTTTCTCATATTAAAGGTGTTATCTACAAACTTGTTGTTCTGCTCAATGGTACAAGGCAATCTTATATATCCAACCTCTGTGAATCTTTTGAACTTTTTTTTGACAATAAAATAAAGCTGTGGTAAAAATGTTAAAGGTGGAATTTAATTGAAGTAAATTTGTTTGGATTGTCTGCTCACTGTTCCCTTTACCTCCACAGGGGTCAATATTGGTGATGGTGGCTCTTACATTTATCAAATAGATTCATCGGTAGAACCACCAGTCAATGCGCTGATGCAGAATCTCCCTGTCAATTCTTCTGACCCTTCCAGATCTGCGTCACCAGCATCAGCGCAGAGTACTTTGGTCAAACCCCCACCACCAGTGAGAACAGTAATTCCTGCACCAAAAGCACAATCCCGAGGTAAGAAGTATTTCAGTGTGCACTTATGATGCCAAGGCATGCAAGACATGGGCCAAGTAGAGTAATAGAATCACAGAGGCTTACAACATAGAAACAGGCCTTTGGGCCCAACTTGTCTATGCTGCTTTTTTTTTAAACTGCAAACCTAGTCCCAACTGCCTGCATTTGGCCCATATCCCTCTATGCCCATCTTACTTGTGTAACTGTCTAAATGCTTTTTAAAAAACAGAATTGTACCCACATCTACTGCTATCTCTGGCAGCTTGTTCCAGACACTCACCACCCTTTGTGTGAAAAAATTGTCCCTCTGTACACTTTGTATCTCTCCCCTCTCACCTTAAACCTATGCTCTCTAGTTTTAGACTCTATCTAGCTGATCTGTGCCCCTCATTATTTTATAAGCCTCTATAACATCACCCCTCAGCCTCCTACACTCCAGAGAAAAAAGTCCCAGTCTATCCAGCCTCTCCTTATGACGTAAACCATCAAGTCCCAATAGTATCCTAGTAAATCTTTTCTGCACTTTTTCTAGTTTAATACTATCCTTTCTATAATAGGGTGACCAGAATTGCACACAGTATTCCAAGTGTGGCCTTACTATTGTCTTGTACAACTTCAACAAGATGTCCCAACTCCTGTATTCAGTGTTCTGACCAATGAAACCAAGCATGCTGCATGCCTTTTTCACCACTATGTCCATCTGTGACTCCACTTTCAAGGAGCTATGAATCTGTACCCCTAGATCTCTTTGTTCTGTAACTCTCCCCAATGCCCTACCATTAACTGAGTAACTCTTGCCCTAGTTCAACCTACCAAAATACATCACCTCACATTTATCTAAATTAAACTTCATCTGCCATTCGTCAGGTCTTTGATCCTTCACCAAATCCAATCTGTCATGTTTGACTAATGAGATTGAATTCTTTGATAAAGTAACAGTGAGGTAATAAAGGCGTGTGCTGGATTTGTGTGTGAATTTTCAGGTGGCATTTGATAAAATAACACTTTGATTTGCAGATTGAAGCTCATGGAATTAGAGTGGCAGTAAGTGCATTGACACAAAATTAGCTGAGAGGCTAGTGAACAGTTGTTTATCAGACTGAAGGGAAGTGTATGCAGTGATGTTCCCCCACGGATTGCCACCACTGCTTCTTTTGATGTATATCAATCACCTGAGCATCATTGCAAAATGTGCATTAACACAAAGCTTGGCTGTGCCATAAACAGTTTTTAAAAATTTATTCACAGAGAATGTGGGTGTCAGTGGCTGGCTAGTATTTATTGCCCATCCCTAGTTGCCCTTGAGACGGTGGTGAGCTGCCTTCTTGTATCGCTACAGGCCACAGTGAGGTGGAGAGAACACAGAAAAACTACAGCGCAAACAAGCCCTTCGGCCCACAAGTTGCACCAAACATATCCCTACTTACTAGGCTTACCTATAACCCTCTATCTTACTAAGTCCCATGTACTCATCCAGAAGTCTCTTAAAAGACCTATCGAATCTGCCTCCACCACCACTGCCAGCAGCAGGATAGTAGCAGAATTCAGGAAAATAAGGATCGGAGAAGAAGGAACCATGTAATGGATAAAATTTAATGCAGTGAGATGTGACTGCAATGTAAAGTTAAAGCACATGGGATTGCAGGTAATGTCTTAAGATGGATAGAAAGTTGATTAGCAGATAGGAAGCAAAGAGTTAGCATAAATGGGCCTTTTTCTGATTGACAGTCAGTGACTAGTGGGGTTCCACAGGGATCTGTGCTCAGACCCCAATTGTTGACATTATATATGAATGATTTGGAAGAGGGAACTGAATGTATTATCTCCAAATTTACAGATGATACAAAGTTGGGTGGGAGGGTGAGCTGTGAGGAGGATACAGAGATCTTTCAGTGTAATTTGGACAGGCTGAGTGTGAGGGTATCTGCATGGCAGATGCAGTATAATGTGGATAAATGTGAGGTTATCCACTTTGGGAGCAATAATAGGACAGATTATTACTGGAATGGGTATAAATTGAGAGAGGTGGATACTCAATGTGACCTTGGAGTCCTCGTGTATCAGTCGCTGAGAGTAAGCACGCAGGTACAGCAGGCAGTAAAGAAGGTAAACGGTATGTTCATAGCGAGAGGGTTTGAGTATAGGGATAGGGATGTTTTGCTGCAATTGTACAGGGCGTTGGTGAGGCCACACCTGGAATATTGTGTGCAACTTCCATATCCTTATCTGAGGAAGGATGCCCTTGCTATAGAGGGAGTGCGGCGAAGATTTACCAGACTGATTCCTGGGATGGCAGGTCTGTGTTATGAGAATAGACTAAGTCAGCTAGGATTATATTTGGGGCGGCACAGTGGCACTGTGGTTAGCGCTGCTGCTTCACAGCTCCCGGGACCTGGGTTCGATTCCCGGTTTGGGTCACTGCCTGTGTGGAGTTTGCACATTCTCCTCGTGTCTGTGTGAGTTTCCTCCCAGGTGCCCTGGTTTCCTCCCACAGTCCAAAGATGTGCGGGTTAGGTTGATTGGCCATGTTAATATTACCACTTCGTGTCCTGTGATGCATAGGTTAGAGGGATTAACAGGTAAAATATATAGGGATATGGGGGTAGGGCCTGGGTGGGATTGTGGTCAGTGCAGACTCTTTCTGCACTGTAGCGTTTCTATGGTTCTATATTTACTGGAGTTTGGAAGAGTGAGAGGGGATCACATAACACTTAGAATTTTGTAAGTTTCTAAGACAGGATAGATTCAAAAAGAATGTTTTTCAAGGAACAGCTATTGCGGGTCTGTGATAAGTATATCCCTGTCAGGCAAGGAGGATTTGGTAGGCCCAGGGAACCGTGGTGCACTAAAAAAGTTGATTCGTTGGTTAGGAAGAAAAAGGAGGCTTATGTTCGGATAAGGCTTGAGGACTCAGGTAGTGCATTAGAAAGTTTTAGATTGGCTAGGAGGGAGTTGAAGAGGGAGTTAAGAAGGGCTAAAAGAGGACATGAGATGACTTTGGCTGATAGGATTAAGGAGAATCCTAAGGCGTTCTATAGGTATGTCAAGAATAGAAGGTTGGTTAGGGCAAGATTAGGGCCAGTTACAGACAGCAGAGGGAAGTTGTGTGTGGAACCGGAGGAGATTGGAGAGGCGTTGAACCAATATTTCTCTTCGGTGTTCACGCAAGGGGACATGAATGTAGCTGAGGAGGACAATGGGGTGCAGGGGTGTAAAATAGATAGTATTGAAGTTGATACGGGGGATGTGCTGGATATTTTAGAGGGTTTGAAAATAGATAAGTCCCCTGGTCCGGATGGGATTTACCCTAGGATTCTTTGGGAGGCAAGAGAGGTGATTGCAGAGCCTCTGGCTCTGATCTTCAGGTCGTCGTTGGTCTCTGGTATAGTACCGGAAGATTGGAGGACAGCAAATGTTGTCCCATTGTTTAAGAAGGGGAGAAGAGACTTCCCTGGGAATTATAGACCGGTGAGTCTTACTTCTGTGGTGGGTAAGCTTTTGGAAAGGATTATTAGAGACAGGATTTATAGTTATTTGGAGGGTAATGAATTGATTAGAGACAGTCAGCATGGTTTTGTAGCAGGTAGGTCGTGCCTTACTAACCTTATCGAGTTCTTTGAGAAAGTGACCAAAGAGGTGGATAGGGGTAAGGCAGTTGATGTGGTGTATATGGATTTTAGCAAGGCGTTTGATAAGGTTCACCATGGTAGGCTTCTGCAGAAAATGCAGATGTATGGGATTGGGGGTGATCTAGGTAATTGGATCAGGAATTGGCTAGCAGATAGGAGACAGAGGGTGGTGGTTGATGGTAAATATTCGTCATGGAGTTCGGTTACGAGTGGTGTGCCTCAGGGATCTGTTTTGGGGCCACTGCTGTTTGTAATTTTTATTAATGATCTGGATGAGGGTATAGTTGGGTGGATTAGTAAGTTTGCTGATGACACCAAAGTCGGAGGTGTGGTAGATTGTGAGGAAGGGTGTCATAGTTTGCAGGGTGACTTAGAAAGGTTGCAGAGCTGGGCTGTGAGGTGGCGGATGGAGTTTAATGTGGAGAAGTGTGAGGTAATTCATTTCGGTAGGAATAACAGATGTGTTGAGTATAGGGCTAACGGGAGGACTTTGAATAGTGTGGAGGAGCAGAGGGATCTAGGTGTATGTGTACATAGATCCCTGAAAGTTGGGAATCAAGTAGATAAGGTTGTTAAGAAGGCATACGGTGTCTTGGCATTTATTGGTAGGGGGATTGAATTTAGGAGTCGCAGCGTCATGATGCAACTGTACACAACTCTGGTGCGGCCGCACTTGGAGTTTTGTGTGCAGTTCTGGTCCCCACATTACAGGAAGGATGTGGAGGCTTTGGAGAGGGTGCAGAGGAGGTTTACCAGGATGTTGCCTGGTATGGAGGGGAGATCCTATGAGGAGAGACAGAGATTTGGGGTTGTTTTCGCTGGAAAGAAGGCGGCTGCGAGGGGACTTTATTGAAACATATAAGATGATTAGAGGTTTAGACAGGGTAGATAGTGATAGCCTTTTTCCTAGGATGGAGAAAGCTAGCACGAGGGGGCACGACTTTAAATTAAGGGGTGGTAGTTATAGGACTGATGTCAGGGGTAGGTTCTTTACCCAGAGGGTGGTGAGGGACTGGAATGCCCTGCCAGCTGCAGTTGTAAATGCACCTAGTTTGGGGGCGTTTAAGAGATCTGTGGATAGGTTTATGGACGAAATGGGATTGGTTTAGATTAGTGGGTTAGTGTGTTGTTTATTTTTAAAAGCTGGTCGGCGCAACATCATGGGCCGAAGGGCCTGTTCTGCGCTGTAATGTTCTATGTATAGGGCATTGGTGAGGCCGCAGCTGGAGTACTGTGTGCAGTTTTGGGCGCCGCACCTGCGCAAGGATGTTTTGGCCCTGGAGGGAGTGCAGAGGAGGTTTACTCGGCTGATACCGGAGTTGAGGGGATTGAGCTATGAGGAGAGGCTGAATAAACTAGGCTTGTACTCGTTAGAGTTTAGAAGAATGAGGGGAGATCTCATTGAGACGTATAAGATGATGAATGGGATGGATAGGATAGAGGTGGAGAGACTGTTCCCGCTCAAAAAAGACAGTGGGACTAGGGGGCACAGCCTCAAGATAAAGGGGGGGCGGTTTAGAACAGAGTTGAGGAGGAACTTCTTCACTCAAAGGGTGGTGAATCTCTGGAATTCTCTGCCCGTTGAAGTGGTGGAGGCTGCCTCGCTAAATATTTTTAAGAAACGGGTTGATGGGTTTTTGATAAGAGAAGGGATTAAGGGTTATGGGGAGAGGGCGGGAAGGTGGAGCTGAGTCACGACAGATCAGCCATGATCTTATTGAATGGCGGGGCAGGCTCGAAGGGCCAGATGGCCTACTCCTGCTCCTATTTCTTATGTTCTTATGTTCTTATGTTTGTCCCTTCGTCAGGTGAGTGGGGAGTTCTGATCACAAACAGGGCATGTAAAGGCCCACACAGTTTACAGAATACTGATTAGAATGTGAGTCTTTACAGCTAATCAAGTCTCAAAGGTGCAGACAATGTGAGTGGAGATAGCATTAAGCACAGGTTAAAGAGATGTGTATTGTCTCCAGACAAGACAGTTAGTGAGATTTTGCAAGCCCAGGCAAGTCACAGGGGTTACAGATAGTGTGACATGAACCCAAGATCCCGGTTGAGGCCGTCCTCATGTGTGCGGAACTTGGCTATCAGTCTCTGCTCAGCGACTCTGCGCTGTTGTGTGTCGTGAAGGCCGCCTTGGAGAATGCTTACCCGAAGGTCAGAGGCCAAATGCCCATGACCACTGAAGTGTTCGCCAACAGGAAGAGAACAGTCTTGCCTGGTGATTGTCGTCAACAGTAACTTCATTGCATTGTTAATATAAGCCTACTTGTGACACTAATAAACAAACTTAAAAACTTCTGTATCTAACTTTTAGAAAACGAAAATTGAAAGTTAGTTATAGAATCATATAATTCTATATTTCTATAACTCTATAATGAAGCCCTTCAGCCCATCGAGTCTGCACCGACCACAATCCCACCTATCCCCATAACCCCATGCATATACCCCAACTAGTCTCCCTAACATTAAGAGGCAATTTAGCGTGGCCAGTCCACCTAACTTGCATCTTCTTGGGGGTCCTGCCTTCAATTGTCTCGGTCCCAAACTCTGGATTTCCATCCCAATCCTTCTTTGTCTCCTCTTCATGGTAAAGCTTTTGATCATCAGGCCTAGTGTCTCCTTTGTGGCTTGAAGTCACAGTTTGTTTGAATGCTCCTCTGAAGCAACGTGGGACATTTTCTCATATTAAAGGTGTTATCTACAAACTTGTTGTTCTGCTCAATGGTACAAGGCAATCTTATATATCCAACCTCTGTGAATCTTTTGAACTTTTTTTTGACAATAAAATAAAGCTGTGGTAAAAATGTTAAAGGTGGAATTTAATTGAAGTAAATTTGTTTGGATTGTCTGCTCACTGTTCCCTTTACCTCCACAGGGGTCAATATTGGTGATGGTGGCTCTTACATTTATCAAATAGATTCATCGGTAGAACCACCAGTCAATGCGCTGATGCAGAATCTCCCTGTCAATTCTTCTGACCCTTCCAGATCTGCGTCACCAGCATCAGCGCAGAGTACTTTGGTCAAACCCCCACCACCAGTGAGAACAGTAATTCCTGCACCAAAAGCACAATCCCGAGGTAAGAAGTATTTCAGTGTGCACTTATGATGCCAAGGCATGCAAGACATGGGCCAAGTAGAGTAATAGAATCACAGAGGCTTACAACATAGAAACAGGCCTTTGGGCCCAACTTGTCTATGCTGCTTTTTTTTTAAACTGCAAACCTAGTCCCAACTGCCTGCATTTGGCCCATATCCCTCTATGCCCATCTTACTTGTGTAACTGTCTAAATGCTTTTTAAAAAACAGAATTGTACCCACATCTACTGCTATCTCTGGCAGCTTGTTCCAGACACTCACCACCCTTTGTGTGAAAAAATTGTCCCTCTGTACACTTTGTATCTCTCCCCTCTCACCTTAAACCTATGCTCTCTAGTTTTAGACTCTATCTAGCTGATCTGTGCCCCTCATTATTTTATAAGCCTCTATAACATCACCCCTCAGCCTCCTACACTCCAGAGAAAAAAGTCCCAGTCTATCCAGCCTCTCCTTATGACGTAAACCATCAAGTCCCAATAGTATCCTAGTAAATCTTTTCTGCACTTTTTCTAGTTTAATACTATCCTTTCTATAATAGGGTGACCAGAATTGCACACAGTATTCCAAGTGTGGCCTTACTATTGTCTTGTACAACTTCAACAAGATGTCCCAACTCCTGTATTCAGTGTTCTGACCAATGAAACCAAGCATGCTGCATGCCTTTTTCACCACTATGTCCATCTGTGACTCCACTTTCAAGGAGCTATGAATCTGTACCCCTAGATCTCTTTGTTCTGTAACTCTCCCCAATGCCCTACCATTAACTGAGTAACTCTTGCCCTAGTTCAACCTACCAAAATACATCACCTCACATTTATCTAAATTAAACTTCATCTGCCATTCGTCAGGTCTTTGATCCTTCACCAAATCCAATCTGTCATGTTTGACTAATGAGATTGAATTCTTTGATAAAGTAACAGTGAGGTAATAAAGGCGTGTGCTGGATTTGTGTGTGAATTTTCAGGTGGCATTTGATAAAATAACACTTTGATTTGCAGATTGAAGCTCATGGAATTAGAGTGGCAGTAAGTGCATTGACACAAAATTAGCTGAGAGGCTAGTGAACAGTTGTTTATCAGACTGAAGGGAAGTGTATGCAGTGATGTTCCCCCACGGATTGCCACCACTGCTTCTTTTGATGTATATCAATCACCTGAGCATCATTGCAAAATGTGCATTAACACAAAGCTTGGCTGTGCCATAAACAGTTTTTAAAAATTTATTCACAGAGAATGTGGGTGTCAGTGGCTGGCTAGTATTTATTGCCCATCCCTAGTTGCCCTTGAGACGGTGGTGAGCTGCCTTCTTGTATCGCTACAGGCCACAGTGAGGTGGAGAGAACACAGAAAAACTACAGCGCAAACAAGCCCTTCGGCCCACAAGTTGCACCAAACATATCCCTACTTACTAGGCTTACCTATAACCCTCTATCTTACTAAGTCCCATGTACTCATCCAGAAGTCTCTTAAAAGACCTATCGAATCTGCCTCCACCACCACTGCCAGCAGCAGGATAGTAGCAGAATTCAGGAAAATAAGGATCGGAGAAGAAGGAACCATGTAATGGATAAAATTTAATGCAGTGAGATGTGACTGCAATGTAAAGTTAAAGCACATGGGATTGCAGGTAATGTCTTAAGATGGATAGAAAGTTGATTAGCAGATAGGAAGCAAAGAGTTAGCATAAATGGGCCTTTTTCTGATTGACAGTCAGTGACTAGTGGGGTTCCACAGGGATCTGTGCTCAGACCCCAATTGTTGACATTATATATGAATGATTTGGAAGAGGGAACTGAATGTATTATCTCCAAATTTACAGATGATACAAAGTTGGGTGGGAGGGTGAGCTGTGAGGAGGATACAGAGATCTTTCAGTGTAATTTGGACAGGCTGAGTGTGAGGGTATCTGCATGGCAGATGCAGTATAATGTGGATAAATGTGAGGTTATCCACTTTGGGAGCAATAATAGGACAGATTATTACTGGAATGGGTATAAATTGAGAGAGGTGGATACTCAATGTGACCTTGGAGTCCTCGTGTATCAGTCGCTGAGAGTAAGCACGCAGGTACAGCAGGCAGTAAAGAAGGTAAACGGTATGTTCATAGCGAGAGGGTTTGAGTATAGGGTTAGGGATGTTTTGCTGCAATTGTACAGGGCGTTGGTGAGGCCACACCTGGAATATTGTGTGCAACTTCCATATCCTTATCTGAGGAAGGATGCCCTTGCTATAGAGGGAGTGCGGCGAAGATTTACCAGACTGATTCCTGGGATGGCAGGTCTGTGTTATGAGAATAGACTAAGTCAGCTAGGATTATATTTGGGGCGGCACAGTGGCACTGTGGTTAGCGCTGCTGCTTCACAGCTCCTGGGACCTGGGTTCGATTCCCGGTTTGGGTCACTGCCTGTGTGGAGTTTGCACATTCTCCTCGTGTCTGTGTGAGTTTCCTCCCAGGTGCCCTGGTTTCCTCCCACAGTCCAAAGATGTGCGGGTTAGGTTGATTGGCCATGTTAATATTACCACTTCGTGTCCTGTGATGCATAGGTTAGAGGGATTAACAGGTAAAATATATAGGGATATGGGGGTAGGGCCTGGGTGGGATTGTGGTCAGTGCAGACTGTTTCTGCACTGTAGCATTTCTATGGTTCCATATTTACTGGAGTTTGGAAGAGTGAGAGGGGATCACATAACACTTAGAATTTTGTAAGTTTCTAAGACAGGATAGATTCAAAAAGAATGTTTTTCAAGGAACAGCTATTGCGGGTCTGTGATAAGTATATCCCTGTCAGGCAAGGAGGATTTGGTAGGCCCAGGGAACCGTGGTGCACTAAAAAAGTTGATTCGTTGGTTAGGAAGAAAAAGGAGGCTTATGTTCGGATAAGGCTTGAGGACTCAGGTAGTGCATTAGAAAGTTTTAGATTGGCTAGGAGGGAGTTGAAGAGGGAGTTAAGAAGGGCTAAAAGAGGACATGAGATGACTTTGGCTGATAGGATTAAGGAGAATCCTAAGGCGTTCTATAGGTATGTCAAGAATAGAAGGTTGGTTAGGGCAAGATTAGGGCCAGTTACAGACAGTAGAGGGAAGTTGTGTGTGGAACCGGAGGAGATTGGAGAGGCGTTGAACCAATATTTCTCTTCGGTGTTCACGCAAGGGGACATGAATGTAGCTGAGGAGGACAATGGGGTGCAGGGGTGTAAAATAGATAGTATTGAAGTTGATACGGGGGATGTGCTGGATATTTTAGAGGGTTTGAAAATAGATAAGTCCCCTGGTCCGGATGGGATTTACCCTAGGATTCTTTGGGAGGCAAGAGAGGTGATTGCAGAGCCTCTGGCTCTGATCTTCAGGTCGTCGTTGGTCTCTGGTATAGTACCGGAAGATTGGAGGACAGCAAATGTTGTCCCATTGTTTAAGAAGGGGAGAAGAGACTTCCCTGGGAATTATAGACCGGTGAGTCTTACTTCTGTGGTGGGTAAGCTTTTGGAAAGGATTATTAGAGACAGGATTTATAGTTATTTGGAGGGTAATGAATTGATTAGAGACAGTCAGCATGGTTTTGTAGCGGGTAGGTCGTGCCTTACTAACCTTATCGAGTTCTTTGAGAAAGTGACCAAAGAGGTGGATAGGGGTAAGGCAGTTGATGTGGTGTATATGGATTTTAGCAAGGCGTTTGATAAGGTTCACCATGGTAGGCTTCTGCAGAAAATGCAGATGTATGGGATTGGGGGTGATCTAGGTAATTGGATCAGGAATTGGCTAGCAGATAGGAGACAGAGGGTGGTGGTTGATGGTAAATATTCGTCATGGAGTTCGGTTACGAGTGGTGTGCCTCAGGGATCTGTTTTGGGGCCACTGCTGTTTGTAATTTTTATTAATGATCTGGATGAGGGTATAGTTGGGTGGATTAGTAAGTTTGCTGATGACACCAAAGTCGGAGGTGTGGTAGATTGTGAGGAAGGGTGTCATAGTTTGCAGGGTGACTTAGAAAGGTTGCAGAGCTGGGCTGTGAGGTGGCGGATGGAGTTTAATGTGGAGAAGTGTGAGGTAATTCATTTCGGTAGGAATAACAGATGTGTTGAGTATAGGGCTAACGGGAGGACTTTGAATAGTGTGGAGGAGCAGAGGGATCTAGGTGTATGTGTACATAGATCCCTGAAAGTTGGGAATCAAGTAGATAAGGTTGTTAAGAAGGCATACGGTGTCTTGGCATTTATTGGTAGGGGGATTGAATTTAGGAGTCGCAGCGTCATGATGCAACTGTACACAACTCTGGTGCGGCCGCACTTGGAGTTTTGTGTGCAGTTCTGGTCCCCACATTACAGGAAGGATGTGGAGGCTTTGGAGAGGGTGCAGAGGAGGTTTACCAGGATGTTGCCTGGTATGGAGGGGAGATCCTATGAGGAGAGACAGAGATTTGGGGTTGTTTTCGCTGGAAAGAAGGCGGCTGCGAGGGGACTTTATTGAAACATATAAGATGATTAGAGGTTTAGACAGGGTAGATAGTGATAGCCTTTTTCCTAGGATGGAGAAAGCTAGCACGAGGGGGCACGACTTTAAATTAAGGGGTGGTAGTTATAGGACTGATGTCAGGGGTAGGTTCTTTACCCAGAGGGTGGTGAGGGACTGGAATGCCCTGCCAGCTGCAGTTGTAAATGCACCTAGTTTGGGGGCGTTTAAGAGATCTGTGGATAGGTTTATGGACGAAATGGGATTGGTTTAGATTAGTGGGTTAGTGTGTTGTTTATTTTTAAAAGCTGGTCGGCGCAACATCATGGGCCGAAGGGCCTGTTCTGCGCTGTAATGTTCTATGTATAGGGCATTGGTGAGGCCGCAGCTGGAGTACTGTGTGCAGTTTTGGGCGCCGCACCTGCGCAAGGATGTTTTGGCCCTGGAGGGAGTGCAGAGGAGGTTTACTCGGCTGATACCGGAGTTGAGGGGATTGAGCTATGAGGAGAGGCTGAATAAACTAGGCTTGTACTCGTTAGAGTTTAGAAGAATGAGGGGAGATCTCATTGAGACGTATAAGATGATGAATGGGATGGATAGGATAGAGGTGGAGAGACTGTTCCCGCTCAAAAAAGACAGTGGGACTAGGGGGCACAGCCTCAAGATAAAGGGGGGGCGGTTTAGAACAGAGTTGAGGAGGAACTTCTTCACTCAAAGGGTGGTGAATCTCTGGAATTCTCTGCCCGTTGAAGTGGTGGAGGCTGCCTCGCTAAATATTTTTAAGAAACGGGTTGATGGGTTTTTGATAAGAGAAGGGATTAAGGGTTATGGGGAGAGGGCGGGAAGGTGGAGCTGAGTCACGACAGATCAGCCATGATCTTATTGAATGGCGGGGCAGGCTCGAAGGGCCAGATGGCCTACTCCTGCTCCTATTTCTTATGTTCTTATGTTCTTATGTTTGTCCCTTCGTCAGGTGAGTGGGGAGTTCTGATCACAAACAGGGCATGTAAAGGCCCACACAGTTTACAGAATACTGATTAGAATGTGAGTCTTTACAGCTAATCAAGAATCAAAGGTGCAGACAATGTGAGTGGAGATAGCATTAAGCACAGGTTAAAGAGATGTGTATTGTCTCCAGACAAGACAGTTAGTGAGATTTTGCAAGCCCAGGCAAGTCACAGGGGTTACAGATAGTGCGACATGAACCCAAGATCCCGGTTGAGGCCGTTCTCATGTGCGGAACTTGGCTATCAGTCTCTGCTCAGCGACTCTGCGCTGTTGTGTGTCGTGAAGGCCGCCTTGGAGAATGCTTACCCGAAGGTCAGAGGCCAAATGCCCATGACCACTGAAGTGTTCGCCAACAGGAAGAGAACAGTCTTGCCTGGTGATTGTCGTCAACAGTAACTTCATTGCATTGTTAATATAAGCCTACTTGTGACACTAATAAACAAACTTAAAAACTTCTGTATCTAACTTTTGGAAAATGAAAATTGAAAGTTAGTTATAGAATCATATAATTTTATATTTCTATAACTCTATAATGAAGCCCTTCAGCCCATCGAGTCTGCACCGACCACAATCCCACCTATCCCCATAACCCCATGCATATACCCCAACTAGTCTCCCTAACATTAAGAGGCAATTTAGCGTGGCCAGTCCACCTAACTTGCATCTTCTTGGGGGTCCTGCCTTCAATTGTCTCGGTCCCAAACTCTGGATTTCCATCCCAATCCTTCTTTGTCTCCTCTTCATGGTAAAGCTTTTGATCATCAGGCCTAGTGTCTCCTTTGTGGCTTGAAGTCACAGTTTGTTTGAATGCTCCTCTGAAGCAACGTGGGACATTTTCTCATATTAAAGGTGTTATCTACAAACTTGTTGTTCTGCTCAATGGTACAAGGCAATCTTATATATCCAACCTCTGTGAATCTTTTGAACTTTTTTTTGACAATAAAATAAAGCTGTGGTAAAAATGTTAAAGGTGGAATTTAATTGAAGTAAATTTGTTTGGATTGTCTGCTCACTGTTCCCTTTACCTCCACAGGGGTCAATATTGGTGATGGTGGCTCTTACATTTATCAAATAGATTCATCGGTAGAACCACCAGTCAATGCGCTGATGCAGAATCTCCCTGTCAATTCTTCTGACCCTTCCAGATCTGCGTCACCAGCATCAGCGCAGAGTACTTTGGTCAAACCCCCACCACCAGTGAGAACAGTAATTCCTGCACCAAAAGCACAATCCCGAGGTAAGAAGTATTTCAATGTGCACTTATGATGCCAAGGCATGCAAGACATGGGCCAAGTAGAGTAATAGAATCACAGAGGCTTACAACATAGAAACAGGCCTTTGGGCCCAACTTGTCTATGCTGCTTTTTTTTTAAACTGCAAACCTAGTCCCAACTGCCTGCATTTGGCCCATATCCCTCTATGCCCATCTTACTTGTGTAACTGTCTAAATGCTTTTTAAAAGACAGAATTGTACCCACATCTACTGCTATCTCTGGCAGCTTGTTCCAGACACTCACCACCCTCTGTGTGAAAAAATTGTCCCACTGTACACTTTGTATCTCTCCCCTCTCACCTTAAACCTATGCTCTCTAGTTTTAGACTCTATCTAGCTGATCTGTGCCCCTCATTATTTTATAGACCTCTATAACATCACCCCTCAGCCTCCTACACTCCAGAGAAAAAAGTCCCAGTCTATCCAGCCTCTCCTTATGACGTAAACCATCAAGTCCCAATAGTATCCTAGTAAATCTTTTCTGCACTTTTTCTAGTTTAATACTATCCTTTCTATAATAGGGTGACCAGAATTGCACACAGTATTCCAAGTGTGGCCTTACTATTGTCTTGTACAACTTCAACAAGACGTCCCAACTCCTGTATTCAGTGTTCTGACCGATGAAACCAAGCATGCTGCATGCCTTTTTCACCACTATGTCCATCTGTGACTCCACTTTCAAGGAGCTATGAATCTGTACCCCTAGATCTCTTTGTTCTGTAACTCTCCCCAATGCCCTACCATTAACTGAGTAACTCCTGCCCTAGTTCAACCTACCAAAATACATCACCTCACATTTATCTAAATTAAACTTCATCTGCCATTCGTCAGGTCTTTGATCCTTCACCAAATCCAATCTGTCATGTTTGACTAATGAGATTGAATTCTTTGATAAAGTAACAGTGAGGTAATAAAGGCGTGTGCTGGATTTGTGTGTGAATTTTCAGGTGGCATTTGATAAAATAACACTTTGATTTGCAGATTGAAGCTCATGGAATTAGAGTGGCAGTAAGTGCATTGACACAAAATTAGCTGAGAGGCTAGTGAACAGTTGTTTATCAGACTGAAGGGAAGTGTATGCAGTGATGTTCCCCCACGGATTGCCACCACTGCTTCTTTTGATGTATATCAATCACCTGAGCATCATTGCAAAATGTGCATTAACACAAAGCTTGGCTGTGCCATAAACAGTTTTTAAAAATTTATTCACAGAGAATGTGGGTGTCAGTGACTGGCTAGTATTTATTGCCCATCCCTAGTTGCCCTTGAGACGGTGGTGAGCTGCCTTCTTGTATCGCTACAGGCCACAGTGAGGTGGAGAGAACACAGAAAAACTACAGCGCAAACAAGCCCTTCGGCCCACAAGTTGCACCAAACATATCCCTACTTACTAGGCTTACCGATAGAACATAGAACATAGAACATTACAGCGCAGAACAGGCCCTTCGGCCCACGATGTTGCGCCGACCAGTTACAAAACAATGACCCACTAGCCTAAACCAATCCCTTTTCATCCATAAACCTATCCACAGACCTCTTAAACGCCCCCAAACTAGGTGCATTTACAACTGCAGCTGGCAGGGCATTCCAGTCCCTCACCACCCTCTGGGTAAAGAACCTACCCCTGACATCTGTCCTATAACTACCCCCCCTTAATTTAAAATCGTGCCCCCTCGTGCTAGCTTTCTCCATCCTAGGAAAAAGGTTATCACTATCTACCCTGTCTAAACCTCTAATCATCTTATATGTTTCAATGAGATCCCCTCTTAGCCGCCTTCTTTCCAGCGAAAACAACCCCAAATCTCTCAATCTCTCCTCATAGGATCTCCCCTCCATACCAGGCAACATCCTGGTAAACCTCCTCTGCACCCTCTCCAAAGCCTCTACATCCTTCCTGTAATGTGGGGACCAGAACTGCACACAAAACTCCAAGTGCGGCCGCACCAGAGATGTGTACAGTTGCATCATGACGCTGCGACTCCTAAATTCAATCCCCCTACCAATAAACGCCAAGACTCCGTATGCCTTCTTAACAACCTTATCTACTTGATTCCCAACTTTCAGGGATCTATGTACACATACACCTAGATCCCTCTGCTCCTCCACACTATTCAAAGTCCTCCCGTTAGCCCTATACTCAACACATCTGTTATTCCTACCGAAATGAATTACCTCACACTTTTCCACATTAAACTCCATCCGCCACCTCTCAGCCCAGCTCTGCAACCTTTCTAAGTCATCCTGCAAACTATGACACCCTTCCTCACAATCTACCACACCTCCAACTTTGGTGTCATCAGCAAACTTACTAATCCACCCAACTATACCCTCATAAGAACATAAGAACATAAGAAATAGGAGCAGGAGTAGGCCATCTGGCCCTTCGAGCCTGCCCCGCCATTCAATATGATCATGGCTGATCTGTCGTGACTCAGCTCCACCTTCCCGCCCTCTCCCCATAACCCTTAATCCCTTCTCTTATCAAATGATCTCTCATCCAGATCATTAATAAAAATTACAAACAGCAGTGGCCCCAAAACAGATCCCTGAGGCACACCACTTGTAACCGAACTCCATGACGAATATTTCCCATCAACCACCACTCTCTGTCTCCTATCTGCCAGCCAATTCCTGATCCAATTACCTAGATCACCCCCAATCCCATACATCTGCATTTTCTGCAGAAGCCTACCATGGTGAACCTTATCAAACGCCTTGCTAAAATCCATATACACCACATCAACTGCCTTACCCCTATCCACCTCTTTGGTCACTTTCTCAAAGAACTCGATAAGGTTAGTAAGGCATGACCTACCCGCTACAAAACCATGCTGACTGTCCCTAATCAACTCATTACTTTCCAAATAACTATAAATCCTGTCTCTAATAATCCTTTCCAAAACCTTACCCACCACAGAAGTAACACTCACCGGTCTATAATTCCCAGGGAAGTCCCTTCTCCCCTTCTTAAACAATGGGACAACATTTGCTGTCCTCCAATCTTCTGGTACTATACCAGAGACTAACGACGACCTGAAGATCAGAGCCAGAGGCTCCGCAATCACCCCTCTTGCCTCCCAAAGAATCCTAGGGTAAATCCCATCTGGACCAGGGGACTTATCTATTTTCAAACCCTCTAAAATATCCAGCACATCCCCCGTATCAACTGCAATACTATCTATTACACACCCCTGCACCCCAATGTCCTCCTCAGCTACATTCCTGTCCCCTTGCGTGAACACCGAAGAGAAATATTGGTTCAACGCCTCTCCAATCTCCTCCGGTTCCACACACAACTTCCCTCTACTGTCTGTAACTGGCCCTAATCTTGTCCTAACCAACCTTCTGTTCTTGACATACCTGTAAAACGCCTTAGGGTTCTCCTTAATCCTATCAGCCAAAATCATCTCATGTCCTCTTTTAGCCCTTCTTAACTCCCTCTTCAACTCCCTCCTAGCCAATCTAAAACTTTCTAATGCACTACCTGAGCCCTCAAGCCTCATCCGAACATAAGCCTCCTTTTTCTTCCTAACCAACGAATCAACTTTTTTGGTGCACCACGGTTCCCTGGGCCTACCAAATCCTCCTTGCCTGACAGGGATATACTTATCACAGACCCGCAATAGCTGCTCCTTGAAAAATCTCCACATCTCGGATGTTCCCAGTCCCTGTAATCTCCCATTCCAACCAATGCTTCCTAATTCTCTCCTAATAGCCTCATAATTACCCTTCCCCCAGCTGAAACTACTGACCCGAGGTTCATGCCTATCCCTTTCCATCACTAAGGTGAACGTAATCGAATTGTGGTCACTATCCCCAAACTGTACACCAACTTCCAAGTCTAGCACCTGGTCTGGCTCATTACCGAGCACCAAATCCAATATAGCCTCTCCTCTCGTCGGCCTATCTACATACTGAGTCAAAAAACCTTCTTGCACACTTTGAACAAAAACTGACCCCTCTAACGAGCCAGAGCTGGAGCAATTCCAATCTACATGAGTAAAGTTAAAGTCCCCCATAACAATTACCCTATTACTTTCACTCCTAACAAGGATCGTCTCCGCAATCCTTTCCTCAACCTCTCTAGAACTTTTTGGAGGTCTATAAAAGACTCCCAACAGGGTGACCTCTCCTCTCCTATTTCTAATCTCCGCCCATACTACCTCAACAGACAAGTCCTCGTCAAAGTTCCTCTCTGACACTGAGATACAGTCCTTGACCAATAATGCTACCCCAACCCCCCCTTCTACCTCCTTGTCTACTCCGACTAAAGCATTTGTACCCCGGGACCTGCATCATCCATTCCTGACCCTGCTCTATCCAAGTCTCTGAAATGGCCACAACATCGAAGTCCCAGGTACTGGTCCACGCTGCAAGTTCATCCACCTTATTGCGAATACTCCTCGCATTAAAGTATACACATTTCAAACCACATTCCAAACCCTGTTCCGCCCCTCCCCCGCAATGCCGTGCATTGCAGTCCCCATCTATGCCCCCCTCACTTTCACCCCCTCTACTCAGATCCCACCCCCCCTCTGAATCAGTTTAAACCACTCCGCATAACCTTAACAAATTTACCTCCCAGGATATTTGTTCCCCTCTGGTTCAGGTGAATCCCATCCCTCTGATAAAGGTCCCACCTTCCCCAGAACGAGCCCCAATTGTTCAAGTACTTAAACCCCTCCCTCCTGCACCATCCCCTCAGCCACGAGTTCAAGCTTTCCCTCCCACTATTCCTCTCTAAACTATCCCGTGGCACAGGCAAGAGTCCAGAGATAACCACTCTGTCTGACTTGGCCTTTAGCTTCCACCCCAACTCCATGAATCTCTGCTTAATGTCCCCTTCCCTTAGCCTTCCTATATCATGCGTCCCCACATGAATTATAACTTGGGGTTGATCTCCCTCTCCCCTGAGAGTCTTGAATATCCTCTCTGAGACATCCTGGACCCCAGCCCCTGGTAGGCAACACACCAGCCCTGAGTTCCTATCATTATTACCGACTCTCCTATCCGTCCCTTTAACGGTGGAGTCCCCAATGACAAGACCTAATCTTTGGCTACCCCTAACCACCTGAGCTTTTTCAGTAGGTTCATCCCCAGAGACCTGCTCCCTTTGGCTATCCCCAGTTGATCCCTCCTCAACTGTAGCCTCCAGGACCGAAAACCTATTTTGGAGGGGAACAGCCCCAGGGGATTGTCCCACCACATTCTTTTTTCCTCTCCTCGTGGCAGTGACCCAAGACTGGTTTCTAGGAGTGACTAACTCCTTATAACTCCTATCAATGTCCACCTCTGCATCCCGAATTTTGCGGAGCTCCTCTACTTCCACCTCCAACTCCTTTACACGCTCCTCCAGAAGCTGCATTCTAACGCACTTCCTACAAGTAAAATCCCCTGAAACACTACTGGAGTCCCTCACCACATACATCCCACAGGAGATGCAGCACACTGCCTGAACTGCCATCCCTGAAACAATTTCCAGCAGAAAAAATAAAAATATTAAAAAGAAAACTTACCCACACTTATAATTTAGGTTAGAGGAGGTGGGAGGGTGGGATTCTCTACCAGTGTAGAGAATCGGGTATCCTCTCTACGCTAATTTATAGGGTTAGGGGCCCAGAAAAAAAAACTACAACTACCGGTAAGCGTCCTAGTGACGACTTCCGGTTTTAACTAATTTTAAAAAACCGCCAAAAACTCCCACAGAATTCACTCCCACAGAAAGTAGTTCAGACCAAAACGTTGTCTGATTTCAAGAAGAAATTAAATATACCCCTTGGGGCTGAAGGGATTTTTTTTATTATTCATTCATGGGACATGGGCTTAACTAGCCAGCATTTATTGCCCATCCCTAGTTACCCTTGAGAAGGTGGTGGTGAGCTGCCTTCTTGAATCGCTGCAGTCCACGTGCTCTGGGTTGACCCACAATGCCGTTAGGGAGGGAATTCCAGGATTTTGACCCAGCGACTGCGATGGAATGGCGATATATTTCCAAGTAGGTGTAGGGTGATGTGGCGGCGCGGGCTCGTTGGGCCGAAGGGCCTGTTTCCCGTGCTGGATTGTTCTTTGTTCTTTGTAAGTCAGGATGGTAAGTGACTTGGAGGGGAACTTACAGGTGTGATGTTCCCATTTACCTGCTGCCCTTGTCCTTCTAGATGGAAATGGTTGTGGGTTTGGAAGGTGCTGTCTGAGGATCTTTGGTGAATTACTGCAGTGAATCTTGTAGATGGTAAACACTGCTGCTACTGAGCATCGGTGGTGGAGGGAGTGAATGTTTGTAGATGTGGTACCAATCAAGCAGGGCTGCTTTGTCCTGGATGTTGTCAAGCTTCTTGAGTGTTGTTGGATCTGCTCCTGTTCAGGCAAGTGGGGAGTATTCCATACACTCCTGACTTGTGCCTTGTAGATGGTGGACAGGTTTTGGGGAGTCAGGAGGTGAGTTACTCACTGCAGTATTCCTAGCCTCTGACCTGCTCTTGTAGCCACTGTGTTTATCTGGTGAGTCCAGCTAAATTTCTGGTCAGTGGTAATCCCAGGATGTTGACAGTGGGGGATTCAGTGGTGTTACCACCACTGAATGTCAAGGGGTGGTTAGAGTGTCTCTTACTGGTGATGGTCATTACCTGGCATTTGTATGACACTTGCCACTTCTCAGCCCAAACCTGGATATTGTCCAGATCTTGTTGTATTTGAACACATAAGAAATAGGAGCAGTAGGAGGCCTTCTAGCCCTTCGAGCCTGCCCCGCCATTCAACAAGATCATGGCTGATCTGTCGTGTCTCAGTTCCACCTTCCCGCCCTCTCCCCATAACCCTTAATCCCATCTCTTATCAAAAACCCATCAACCCGCGTCTTAAAAATATTTAGCGAGGCAGCCTCCATCACTTCAATGGGCAGAGAATTCCAGAGATTCACCACCCCTTGAGTGAAGAAGTTCCTCCTCCACTCCATTCTAAACCTTTATCTTGAGGCTGTGCCCTCTAGTCCTACTGTCTTTTTTGAGCGGGAAGAGCCTCTCCACCTCTATCCTATCCATTCCATTCATCATCTCATATGTCTCAATGAGATCTCCCCTCATTCTTCTAAACTCTAACGAGTACAAGCCTAGTTCATTCAGCCTCTCCTCATAATTCAACCCCCTCAACTCCGGTATCAGCCTAGTAAACCTCCTCTGCACTCCCTCCAAGGCCAAAATATCCTTGCGTAAGTGTGGCGACCAAAACTGCACACAGTACTCCAGCTGCGGCCTCACCAATTCCCCTATACAACTGCAGCAAGACCTTCCTACTTTTATATTCAATCCCCCTCGCTATGAAGGCCAGCATCCCATTCGCCTTCCTGACCACCTGCTGCACCTGCAAGCTGGGTTTTTGCGACTCGTGCACAAGGACCCCGAGGTCCCTCTGCACCGTCGCCTGCTGCAGTTTTACGCCCCGTAAGTAATAGTCCCTCCTACATTATTCCTACCAAAGTGGACAACTTCACATTTGCCAACATTAAATTCCATTTGCCATTTCCTGGCCCATTCGCCCAGCCTAACTAGATCCTTCTGTAGGCTCTCCATACCCTCCGCACAATTTGCCGTTCCACCAATCTTGGTGTCATCAGCAAATTTCGACACCTTACACTCGGTTCCCTCCTCCAGATCATCTATATAAATGGTAAATAGCTGAGGCCCCAGCACCGACCCCTGGGGCACTCCACTAGTCACCATCCGCCAATCCGAATAGCACCCGTTGACCCCCCCACTCTGCCTCCTATTTGACAGCCAATCCCCTATCCACGTTAACACCCTACCCCCAACTCCATGCCCCCTGACCTTCTGCAATAACCTCTTGTGAGGTACCTTGTCAAACGCCTTCTGAAAATCCAGAAAGACCACATCCACCGGCTCTCCTCTATCCACTGCCCTAGACACATCCTCATAGAACTCCAGTAAATTTGTCAGACACGACTTCCCTTTAATGAAACCGTGCTGCGTCTGCTCTATCAAACAATTCTCCTCAAGAGGAGAATTGATCCTTGATCACGGATTCTAACATTTTACCCACCACAGACGTTAAACTAACCGGTCTATAATTTCCTGCCTTTTGCCTGCCACCCTTCTTAAACAACGGCGTAACATTAGCCGTTTTCCAATCTTCCGGCACTTCCCCGGAATCCAGCGATGTCTGGAAAATAACCACCAAGGCATCCACTATCACCCCCGCCATTTCTTTCAGAACCCTCGGATGCATTCCATCTGGTCCTGGGATGCATCCAACATCTGCTTCAGTATCTGAGGAGTGGGGAATAGAACATAGAACATTACAGCGCAGAACAGGCCCTTCGGCCCACGATGTTGCGCCGATCAGTTACAAAAACAATGACCCACTAGCCTATACCAATCTCTTTCCGTCCATAAACCTATCTACAGATCTCTTAAACACCCCCAAACTAGGCGCATTTACAACTGCAGCAGGCAGGGCATTCCAATCCCTCACCACCCGCTGGGTAAAGAACCTACCCCTGACATCCGTCCTGTAGCTACCCCCCCTTAATTTAAAGCTATGCCCCCTCGTGCTAGCTTTCTCCATCCGTGGAAAAAGGCTATCACTGTCCACCCTATCTAAACCTCTAATCATCTTATATGTTTCAATAAGATCCCCTCTTAGCCGCCTTCTTTCCAACGAAAACAACCCCAAATCCCTCAGTCTCTCCTCATAGGACCTCCCCTCCATACCAGGCAACATCCTAGTAAACCTCCTCTGCACCTTCTCCAAAGCCTCCACATCCTTCCTATAATGTGGGGACCAGAACTGCACACAAAACTCCAAGTGCGGCCGTACCAGAGTAGTGTACAGTTGCAACATGACGCTGCGACTCTTAAATTCAATCCCCCTACCAATAAACGGCAAGACACCGTACGCCTTTTTAACAACTTTATCTACTTGATTCCCAACTTTCAGGGATCTATGTACACATACACCTAGATCCCTCTGTTCATCCACACTATTCAAAGTCCTCCCGTTAGCCCTATACTCAACACATCTGTTATTCCTACCGAAATGAATTACCTCACACTTCTCCGCATTAAATTCCATCCGCCACCTCACAGCCCAGCTCTGCAACCTGTCTAAGTCTCCCTGCAAACTATGACACCCTTCCTCACAATCTACCACACCTCCGACTTTGGTGTCATCAGCAAATTTGCTGAACATTGTGCGTTCATCAGCGAACATCCCCACTCTGACCTTACAATGGAGGGAAGGTCATTGATGAGGCAGCTGAAGATTGTTGGGCCTAGGACACTATCCTGAGGGACTCCTGCAGAGATATCCTGGAACTGAGATGACTGACCCTCCAGAACCACAACCATCTTCCTATGTACCAGGTATGACTCCACCCAGCGGAGTATTTGCCCCCGATCCCATTGATTCCAGTTTTGCTCGGGCTCCTTGATGCCACACTCTGTCAAATGCATCCTTGATATTGAGGGCTGTCACTCTCACCTCATCTCTGGAGTTCAGCTCTTTTATCCATGTTTGAACCAAGGCTGTAATGAGGTCAGGAGCTGAGTGACCCCCTGGAGAAACCCAAATTGGGCGTCACTGAGCAGGTTATTGCTGAGCAGGTGCTGCTGTATTGCACTGTCGATGACCCCCTTCCATCACTTTACTGATGATCGAGAGTAGACTGGATGGTAATTGGCTGGATTTGGATTTGTCCTGTTTTGTGTGTACAGGACATACCTGGGCAATCTCCCACATTGTTGGATAGATGCCAGTGTTGTAACTGTGCTGGAAGAGCTTGGCTAGGGGAGCAGCAGGTTCTGGAACACAAGTCTTCAGTGCTATTGCCGGAATGTTATCAGGACCCATTCCCTTTGCAGTATCCAGTGCCTCCCACTGTTTCTTGATATCACAGGGAGTGAATGGAATTGCCTGGAGACTGGTATCTGAGATGTTGGGGACCACTGGAGGATGCGGAGATGGATCATCCGCTCGGTACTTCTGGCTGAAGATTGCTGTGAATATTTCAGCCTTATCTTTTACACTGATGTGCTGGGCTCCTCTGTCATTGAGGATGGGGATATTTGTGGAGTTTCCTCCTGCAGTGAGTTGTTTAATTGTCCATCACCTTTCACAGCTCGATGTGGCAGAGCTTGGATCTGATCCTTTGATTGTGGGACCCTTCGCTCTGTCTGTCATTTGCTGTTTATGCCGTTTAGCTGCAAGTATTCCTGTGTTGTAGCTTCACCAGGTGGACACCTCATTTTTCGGTATGCCTGGTGCTGCTCCTGACGTGCCCTCCTGCCGTCTCCATTGATCCAGGATTGATCCCCTGGCTTGTTGGTAATGTTTGAGTGGGGGATATTCCGAGCCATGGGGTTACAGATTGTGCTGGAATACAGCCCCGGGGCTGATAATGGCTCACAGCACCTTATAGACACCCAGTCTGGAGTTGTTAGATCAGTTTGAAGTCTGTCCCATTTAGCACGGTGATAGTGCTACACAACACGATGGAGGTGATTCTCAGTGTGAAGATGGGACTTTGTCTCTGCAAGGACTGTGCGGAAGTCACTCTTACGATAATGCCATGGACAGATGCATCTGCAGCTGGCAGATCGGTAAGGATGAGGTTAGAACATACATAGAACACTACAGCACAAACAGCCCTTAGACCCACAAGTTGCGCTGATCACATCTATACCTACCAAGCCATAGAACTATCTGTAACTCCCCATCCCATTAAACTCCATATACTCATCCAGAAGTCTTTTAAAAGACCCCAGCGAGTTCGCCTCCATCACCACCGACGGCAGCCGATTCTACTCACTCACCACCCTCTGAGTGAAAAACTTACCCCTAACATCACCTCTGTACTTGCTTCCCTGTACCTTAAATCTGTGTCCTCTCGTAGCGACCATTTCAACCCGGGGAAATAGCCTCTGAGAGTCCACCCTATCTATTCCTCTCAACATTTTATAAACCTCTATCAGGTCGCCTCTCAACCTTCGTCACTCCAGGGAAAAGAGACCCAGCTCCGTCAACCTATCTTCATAAGGCATGCCTCCCAGTCCAGGCAACATCCTTGTAAATCTCCTCTGCACCCTTTCAATAGCTTCTACGTCTTTCCTATAGTGAGGCGACCAGAACTGCACACAGTACTCCAAGTGGGGTCTGACAAGGGTCTTGTAATTATGTTACTTCCACTTGTTGGGTCCTTCACCACCTGCTGCAGACCCAGAGTAGCAATTATATTCTTCAAGCCCCGACCAGCTTGATCGGTAGAGCTGCTACCCAGTCACTCTTGGTGGTGGACATTAAAATCCCCCATCCAGAGCACATTCTGTGTCCTTGCAAACCTCAGTGCTTCCTCCAAGTGTTGCTCAACATGGAGGAATGCTGATCACCAGTCGAAGGAGGACAATATGTGGAACCAAAAAGAGGTTTCCTTTCCCACGTTTAAGCTGAAGCCCTGAGACTTCCGGAGTCAATGATAAAGCCTTTAGGACAACTCCATCCTGACTGTATACCACTGTGCTCCACCTGTGCTGGGTCTGTCCTGCTGGTGGGACAGGACATATCCAAGGATGGGAATGATGGTGTTATCTGTAAGATATAATTCTGTGAGAATGACTATGTATGGCTGTTGTTTGACTGGTCTGTGAGACAGCTCTCCCAATGTTGTCACTAGCCCCAGATGTTAGGAAGAGGACTTTGCAGCGTGGACAGGACTGTTTGTTTTGCTATTATCTTTTCTGGTGTCTAGGTTGATGCCAGGTGGTCTGTCCGGTTTCGTTTCTTCAGACTTTGCAGCTGAGTTTTTGGATTGATAGTTGTGATAATATCACTCCACCATCGCCTCCCCGATCAAACACTCTCTTCCTCAGGCGTGTGAGGACTACACTGATGCACTGAAGTTGATGTTGGATTTGATTGTTGATCTGCTCCTGAGGAATGAGAAATGATCGGTGTTGTCCAGGGGTTCACAGTGGACCAGGGGCAGACTGTGTGGTAGGAATGGACTGGTAGAAAACGTTGGTTTTCTGGATGTTTAGCCTGAGACCCATCCTCTTGTACACCTCGGTGAATGCATGATGATGGTTTGTGGCTCGGCCTATGAGTATGTGCACATAGGCATTATCTGTGTACTGCAGCTCGATGACTGAGGTTGGGGAGATTGAATAGTTTCCTGCTTGCCCGCTCCAATGAGCAGCTTCGAGAATGATGGGGAAGAACGTTGGTTGCACTGTTTGACTCCAGTTTGCACTTGTACTGGATCTGTGGTGGGGACAGTTTGTATGTCAGTGCCAAGCAGGCGAGAATGGTGGCAAATTTCTGAGGGCAGCTGAATTTGAGGAGGATGTGCCACATCTGAAGGTAAGTATGCAGGTACAGCAGGTGGTAAAGAAGGTAAATGGTATGTTGGCCTTCATTGTGAGAGGTTTTGAGTACAGGAGCAGGGATGTGTTGTTACAATTATACAGGGGCCTTGGTGAGGTCACACCGAGAGTACTGTAGAACATAGAACACTACAGCACAAACAGGCCCTTCGGCCCACAAGTTGCACCAATCACATCAACACCTACCAATCCATCGACCTATCTATAACTCTCAATCCCACTAAATCCCATATACTCATCCAGAAGTCTTGAGGCTGTGCCCTCTAGTCCCGCTATCCTTTCTAAGCGGGAAGAATCTCTCTACCTCTACCCTATCCATCCCTTTCATTATCTTATACGTCTCTATAAGATCCCCTCTCAGCCTTCTAAACTCCAACGAGTACAGACCCAGTCTATTCAGCCTTTCTTCATAGTCCAACCCCCTCATCTCCGGTATCAGCCTAGTGAACCTCCTCTGCACTCCCTCCAAGGCCAAAATATCCTTGCGCAGGTGCGGTGACCAAAACTGCACACAGTACTCCAGCTGCGGCCTCACCAATGCCCTGTACAGTTGCAGCAAGACCTCCCTACTTTTATATTCAATCCCCCTCGCTATGAAGGCCAGCATCCCATTCGCCTTCTTGATCACCTGCAGCACCTGCAGACTGGGTTTTTGCGACTCATGCACAAGGACCCCCAGGTCCCTCTGCACCGTAGCATGCTGCAGCTTTTCGCCCTTTAAATAGTAATCCCTCCTACTATTATTTCTGCTGAAGTGGATAACCTCACAATTACTAACATTATACTCTATTTGCCAGGTCCTCGCCCAGTCGCTCAGCCTATCCAGATCCCTCTGCAGACTTTCCACACCCTCCACACAATTTGCTTTTCCACTCATCTTCGTGTCATCAGCAAATTTCATCACCCTACACTCAGCCCCCTCCAGATCATCTATATAAATGGTAAATAGCTGAGGCCCCAGCACCGATCCCTGCGGCACTCCACTAGTCACCAAACGCCAATCAGAATAGCACCCATTGATACCAACTCTCTGCCTCCTATTAGACAACCAATCCTCTATCCACGCTAACACCTTACCCCCAACTCCGTGCACCCTAACCTTCTGAAGCAACCTTTTGTGCAACATCTTATCAAACGCTTTTTGGAAATCGAGAAACACCACATCCACCGGTTTCCCCCTGTCTACCGCACTAGTCACATCCTCATAGAATTCCAATAAATTTGTCAGACACGACTTCCCCTTAACGAATCCATGCTGCGTCTGCTCGATCAAACAATTCTTCTCTAGTTGCCTCGCTATTTCTTCTTTGATGACGGATTCAAGCATTTTTCCAACAACAGATGTTAAACTAACCGGCCTATAATTACCTGCCTTTTGTCAGCTACCTTTTTTAAACAACGGCGTAACATTAGCCGTTTTCCAATCTTCCGGCACTTCCCCGGAATCCAGCGAAGTTTGGTAAATAATATTTCATTGGGGAACCCGTGTGTGCCAGAAACCATACTGTTTTACAGCTGTTGGAAGGTTTATTCAACTTCATATTGAGCTGGAGTTGTGTTGAGATAAAGAATAAAGAACGAAGAAAATTACAGCACAGTTCCTGAATTGGACTGAGTAGGGTTCCATTCATAGATATGCAGGGTAGAATAGGTGTAGGGTGATGTGGCGGCGCAGGCTCGTTGGGCCGAAGGGCCTGTTTCCCGTGCTGGATTGTTCTTTGTTCTTTGAACAGGCCCTTCTGTCCTCCAAGCCTATGCTGACCAGAGAAACTAAAACCCCTCCCCTTCCGGGGACCATATCCCTCTATTCCCATCCTATTCATGGATTTGTCCAGATATCTCTTAAAAGTCACTATCGTATCCGCTTCCACTACCTCCCCCAAGTTCCAGGCATCCACCACCCTTTGTAAAAAAAAAATTGCCTCGTACATCTCCTTTAAACCTTGTCCCTCGCACCTTAAACCTGTGCCCCTGAGTAATTGACTCTTCCATCCTGGGAAAAAGCTTCTGACTATCCACTCTGTCCATGACCCTCATAATCTTGTAGACTTCTATCAGGTCTCCCCTCAATATCCATCGCTCCAGTGAGAACAAACCAAGTTTCTCCAACGTCTCCTAATGCCCTCCATACCAGGCAACATCCTGGTAAATCTTTTCTGTACCCTCTCCAAAGCCTCCACATCCTTCTGGTAGTGTGGCGACCAGAATTGAACACTGTATTGCAAGTGTAACATGGTGGCACAGTGGTTAGCACTGCTGCCTCACAGCGCCAGGGACCTGGGTTCGATGACTGTGTGGAGTTTCCATGTTCTCCCTGTGTCTGCTTGGGTTTCCTCGGGGTGCTCCGGTTTCCTCCCACAGGATGTTGCCTGGACTGGGAGGCATGCCTTATGAGGATAGGTTGAGGGAGCTGGGACTCTTTTCCCTGGAGAGGCGAAGGTTGAGAGGCGACCTGATAGAAGTTTATAAAATGTTGAGAGGAATAGATAGGGTGGACTCTCAGAGGCTATTTCCCCGGGTTGAAATGGTTGCTACGAGAGGACACAGATTTAAGGTGCGGGGAGGGAAGTACAGAGGTGATGTTAGGGGTAAGTTTTTCACTCAGAGGGTGGTGAGTGAATGGAATCGGCTGCCGTCGTCGGTGGTGGAGGCGAACTCGCTGGGGTCTTTTAAAAGACTTCTGGATGAGTATATGGGGTTTAATGGGATTGGGGGTTATAGATAGGTCTATAGATTGGTGGGGTTGATGCGATCGGTGCAACTCGAGGGCCGAAGGGCCTGTTTGTGCTGTAATGTTCTATGTTCACAGTTTGAAAGATGTGCTCGTTAGGTATGTTGGCCTGAACAGGCGACAGAATGTGGGACTAGGGGAATTTTACAGTAATTTCATTGCAGTGTTAATGTAAGCCTTACTTGAGACTAATAAATAAACTTTAACTGAGGTTCTATAAAGCTGCCACATGACTTGCCAATTTTTAAACTCAGTGCCCTGGCCGATGAAGGCAAGCATGTCATATGCCACCTTGATTACCTTCTGTACCTGCATTGCCACTTTCAGTGACCTGTGTACCTATGCACCCAGATCCCTCTGCCCATCAATACTCTTAAGGGTTCTGCCATTTACTATATATTTCCTATCTGTATTAGACCTTCCAAAATGCATTACCTCACATTTGTCTGGATTAAACTCCATCCGCCATCTCTCCACCCAAGTCTCCAACTGATCTATATCCTGCTGTATTCTCTGATGGTTCTCATCGTTATCCACAAATCCACCAACCTTTGTGTCATCCACAAACTTACTAATCAATCCAGTTACATTTTCCTCCAAATCATTTATATATATTACAAACAGCAAAGGTCCCAGCACTGATCCCTGAGGAACACCACTTGTCACAGCCCTCCATTCAGAAACACACCCTTCCACTGCTACCCTCTGTCTTCTTTGACTGAGCCAGTTTTGTATCCACCTTACCAGCTCACCTCTGATCCCATGCAACTTCACCTTCTGTACTTTGTCAAAGGCCTTACTGAAGTCCATGTAGACAACATCCTCTACTCTACCGTCATCAATCATCTTCGTCACTTCCTTAGAAAACTCGATCAAGTTTGTGAGACACAACCTCCCCTTCACATAACCATGTTTACTCTCACTAATACATCCACTTATTTCCAAGTGGGAATAAATCCTGTCTCGAAGAATCCTCTCAATAATTTCCCTACCACTGATGTAAGCTCACCGACCTCTAATTATCTGGATTATCCTTGCTCCTGATCTTAAACAAAGGAACACTGGCTATTCTCCAATCCTCTGGGACTTCCTTTATAAGAACATAAGAACATAAGAAATAGGAGCAGGAGTAGGCCATCTGGCCCCTCGAGCCTGCCCTGCCATTCAATAAGATCATGGCTGATCTGTCGTGGCTCAGTTCCACATTCCGGCCCTCTCCCCATAACCCTTAATCCCCTCTCTTATCAAAAACCCATCAACCCGTTTCTTAAAAATATTTAGCGAGGCAGCCTCCACCACTTCAACGGGCAGAGAATTCCAGAGATTCACCACCCTTTGAGTGAAGAAGTTCCTCCTCAACTCTGTTCTAAACCGCCCCCCCTTTATCTTGAGGCTGTGCCCCCTAGTCCTACTGTCTTTTTTGAGCGGGAGAGTCTCTCCACCTCTATCCTATCCATCCCATTCATCATCTTATACGTCTCAATGAGATCTCCCCTCATTCTTCTAAACTCTAACGAGTACAAGCCTAGTTTATTCAGCCTCTCCTCATAGCTCAATCCCCTCAACTCCGGTATCAGCCGAGTAAACCTCCTCTGCACTCCCTCCAGGGCCAAAATATCCTTGCGCAGGTGCGGCGCCCAAAACTGCACACAGTACTCCAGCTGCGGCCTCACCAATGCCCTGTACAGTTGCAGCAAGACCTCCCTACTTTTATATTCAATCCCCCTCGCTATGAAGGCCAGCATCCCATTCGCCTTCCTGACCACCTGCTGCACCTGCAAGCTGGGTTTTTGCGATTATAACGTGGAGATGCTGGCATTGGACTGGAATAAGCACAGTATGAAGTCTCAACACTAGGTTAAAGTCCAACAGGTTTATTTGGTAGCACAAGCCACTAGCTTTCAGAGCACTGCTCCTTTATCAGGTGTTAATGTTTCTTAAGAACTCCGACACCACCACCTTTTTTATCTTGACAAGACTCAAACTGTCTACACACCCTTCCCCAAACTCATCATCCACCAAGTCCTTCTCTTTGGTGAATACTAATGCAAAGTATTCATTTAATACCTCACCCGTTTCCTCTGGCTCCACACATAGATTCCCTCCCTCCCTTGTCCTTGAGTGGGTCAACTCTCTCCCTGGCTACCCTCTTGCTCTTTATATTTATATGAGACACCTTGGGATTTTCTTTAATTGTGCTGGCCAATGAGTTTTTGTGGCCACTTTTAGCTCTCCTCCTTCCTTGCTTAAGTTCTTTTCTACTTTCCTTGTATTCCACACTTGCTTCCTGTGTTCCCAGCCTCCTAGCTTTGACAAAAGCTTCCTTTTTCTCTTTGACGAGGCTCACAATATCTCTCATTATCCAAGGTTCCCAAAACTTGTCATACTTTTCCTTCATCCTTACAGGAATGTGCCAGTCCTGAATCCTGATCAACTTACACGAACGCCTCCCACATGCCAGATGTTGATTTGCCCTCAAACATCTGCCCCCAATCTCCATTCTTCAGTTCCTGCCTAATATTGTTGGAATTGGCCTTCCCCCAGTTTAGCACCTTCACTTCAGGACTACACTTATCTTTATCCATCAGTACCTTAACGCTGACTGAATTGTGGTCACTGTTCCTGAACTGCTCCCCTACTGAAACATCGACCACCTGGCCGGGTTCATTCCCCAATACCAGGTCCAGTATGGGCCCCTCCCCTGGTTGGACTATCTACAAACTGTTTCAGGAAGCCCTCCTGGATACTCCTTACAAACTCTGCCCCATCCACGTCCCCAGCACTAAGTGACTCCCTGTCAATATAGGGGAAATTAAAATCTCCCACCATAACAACCCTGTAACTTTTACAGGTTTGACATGATCAGGAATAGTCAGCATGGATTTGTCAAGGGCAGGTCGTGCCTTACAAGCCTAGTTGAGTTCTTCGATAATGTGACTGAACACATTGACGAAGGAAGTGCCGTGGATGTAGTGTACATGGACTTCAGCAAGGCGTTTGATAAGGTCCCCCATGCAAGACTTCTTGAGAAGGTGAGAGGGCATGGGATCCAAGGGCCTTTGGCCTTGTGGATCCAGAACTGGCTTGCCTGCAGAAGGCAGAGAGTGGTTGTGGATGGGGCTTTTTCTGAATGGAGGTCAGTCACCAGCGGAGTGCCTCAAGGATCTGTTCTGGGACCCTTGTTGTTTGTCATTTTCATAAATGACCTGGATGAGGAAGTGGAGGGATGGGTAAGTAAGTTCGCTGATGACACTAAGGTCGGTGGTGTTGTGGATGGTCTGGAAGGATGGCAAAAGTTGCAGCAGGACATAGATAGGATGCAGGAATGGGCGGAGAAGTGGCAGATGGACTTCAACACGGATAAATGCGTAGTCGTCCATTTTGGCAGAACCAACGGGATGAACGAGTACACTATCAAGGGCAGAAGTCTGAGTAGTGTTGAAGAGCAGAAGGATCTAGGGGTCCGGGTCAACAGGATTCTTAAATCGGCCTCGCAGGTGGAGGAGGTGGTCAAGAAGGCGTATGGTGTACTGGCCTTCATTAATCGAGGGATTGAGTTTAGGAGTCAGGAGGTAATGCTGCAACTTTATAAGACCCTTGTCAGGCCTCATTTAGAGTATTGTGCGCAGTTCTGGTCGCCTCACTATAGGAAAGATGTGGAAGCTATTGAGAGGGTACAGAGGAGATTTACAAGGATGTTGCCTGGACTGGGAGGCATGCCTTATGAAGTTAGGTTGAGGGAGCTGGGACTCTTTTCCCTGGAGAGACGAAGGGTTGAGAGGCGACCTGATAGAAGTTTATAAAATGTTGAGAGGAATAGGTAGGGTGGACTCTCAGAGGCTATTTCCCCGAGTTCAAATGGTCGCTACGAGAGGACACAGATTTAAGGTACGGGGAGGGAAGTTCAGAAGTGATGTTCGGGGTAAGTTTTTCACTCAGAGGGTGGTGAGTGAATGGAATCGGCTGCCGTCAGTGGTGGTGGAGGCGAACTCGCTGGGGTCTTTTAAAAGACTTCTGGATGAGTATATGGGGTTTAATGAGATTGAGGGTTATAGATAGGTCTGTAGGTTGGTAGGTGTTTATGTGATCGGCGCAACTTGTGGGCCAAAGGGTCTGTTTGTGCTGTAGTGTTCTATGTTTCAAAATCTGCCTACACATCTGTTCCTCTATCTCCTGTGGGTAGCATGCTGCAGGATGGTGTTGAGGACATTCACATCAAAGGTTGTGTTTTGGCTGAGGAGGAACTTGTAGTTTCCTCTCCATTGGCCATTGACTGCCTGTCTGTATCTGATGGGTGTGTCTTTGTTTCTGGCTCTCAGTGGGGTGGTCCCTGAGTACTCGAACCATCGATTTTAATTGTACTGAAGAAACTGCGTACGTGGTGATTGTTGGCAAGTTGCTGAGTCTCCTGAACTCTGTCTCCCCACTATCTGTCCTTCAGGTTGCAGGTTCTTTGTTGCACCTCGGCCTTTGGTTGCATTTAGATAAAAGCAAATTAATGGAGAGGCAGGAATCTGAAATCAAAAGAGAAGATGCTGGAAAGGCCTCAACCACAGACAATCTGAAACCTGCAGAGAGGTTGCCCCTCTATCCCAATGGACTTGTGTGTATCTTCACTTGCAGGCCTGCAAGAGGATCTCCACGTTGAGGAACCCTCATGATCTCTGACTTGCTTTAACAGTGCCCACGTCTTCCTCAGGATTATGGGGATTTGGGGGAAGCTGGGTTGAGAGTTGATGGGGAAAAGCTTGAGAACTGCCCTCACTGTATTTGAACCGTGAGCCGGGAAGTGGTCAGTTAGCAGGCTGTGTCCTGGCTGATTGCTGAGCCATTCTCACTCTCAGCAACATTACTGGGGGAAAATCCAGTCCTTTTAGATCTTTCTGGAGATAGAATAGGAAGCAATTAAAATCTAATGAGTTTGGGTGGAGATGTGATGTGATTGCTATTTTTATTTTGAAAATTTCCTCTCCAGATTGTATCTGCTTTCTTGGGCAATTTGGTCATATTGACTTTTTCTGGTAAAATAACAGTGATAATTATTTGGAGCTTTGATCCAAAAAAGGAAAATAATTCTTCAAACCAAATTCACTTCCTATTAAAGCATGTCATGTTACGTTGTGTATGTGTGTTTTGTCTGCTGAGCCTGAAACCTAAAGAAGACATCAAAATGGGCTTAGACAAAATGGATTCTGACTTACACAAAGTGTTCAATTCTGGTCACCACGCTACCAGAAGGATGTGGAGGCTTTGGAGAGGGTACAGAAAAGATTTAGAAACATACAAAAACTATAGCACAACACAGGCCCTTCGGCCCACAAAGTTGTGCCAAACATGTCCCTACCTTAGAGATTACTAGGCTTACCTATAAACCTCTATCTTATTAAGTTCCATGTACTTATCCAAAAGTCTCTTAAAAGACCCTATCGAATCCACCTCTACCACCGTTGCTGGCATCCGTTTCAAGCACTCGCCACAACTGGATGTTGCCTGGTACGGAGGGCATTAGCTATGAGGAGAGGTTGGAGAAACTTGGTTTGTTCTCACTGGAACGATGGAGGTTGAAGGGAGACCTGATAGAAGTCTACAAGATTATGAGAGGCATGGACAGAGTGGATAGTCAGAAGCTTTTTCCCCAGGGTGGAAGAGTCAATTACTCAGGGGCACAGGTTTAAGGGGCGAGGGACAAGGTTTAAAGGAGATGTACGAGGCAGATTTTGCACACAGTAGTGGGTGCCTGAAACTCGCTGCCGGGGGAGGTAGTGGGAGCGGATACGAAAGTGAGTTTTAAGGGGCGTCTTAATAAATCCATGAATAGGATGGGAATGGAGGGATATGGACCCCGGAAGGGTAGGGGGTTTTAGTTCAGTTGGGCAGCATGGTCGGTGCAGGCTTGGAGGGGCCAAAGGGCCTGTTCCTGTGCTGGAATTTTCTTTGTTCTTTGTATATTAAAGCTCTACATTACTGGAAGTTGTTGATGGACTGTCTATAATAGAATGTGCTGGAGAGAGTTGTTGATAGAGTTATGGACTTTAGGGAAGTGAAATTGATGGGGTGGTTAACTTTTTATCTGTGAATGTCTTATTCTGGTATTGTACGTGGAACCTAACGCTAGCAGAGATGTATTCCTGGGGGAACAGATGGGACAACATGAGGTGAGTAATAGTTAATTGGTTCAGTGTTGTATTGGTGGTGGGAGACTTGGTGTTGAATTTTTTTTTTAGATTCTGGAACTGAAGATAGTGAAGTAAATCTTTTCTTTCTGTTTGTTTCAGCTCCTACCTACACCACCAGCTTTGCTGGTGAGACTGCTCATTGCCCTGGCTGTGGGAAGATAGTGTACTTTGGTAAGGAGAATCCATTCTTCATTTACATGTGATAATTATGTCTCAGAACCCAATTCCTTAGAGCATGCTGGTACACTTGGCTATAATCAGAACATCATTTATCCAGTTCTTGGAAACATCTGGGCCACCTTCCTTTTCAATTCACTGAAATTAGTTGAATATTTTCACCTTTGATTGTTCTTTATCTCTTTCCATACCTATTGTGAACCTTCTGAATATTATGATCACTATTTCCCAAATGCTTTTCTATTGGAAGATGCTCCAGTTGCCCCACCTCATTCTGCAGAACTGAATCTAGTCAAGCTTCCTTCCTCATTGGACTGGAAACAGATTAATTTTGAAAGTTCTCTTGTATACCTTTCAGGAATTCCTTCCCTTCTTTGTTCTTTTACACTATTACTATTCTGGTCTATATTAGGATAATGGACGACCTCCCCCAGCCCACTTATCACTGCTACATAGTTTTACATTTTTGTGCACTTTCCCTGTAAGTTTGTTCCTTGTTACCTTCCCAGTATTTGATGGCCTGTGGTATACACCCAAGAGTATAACTCCCCTATTGTTCCTTTTTAAAAGTGTATACATTGATAGGATGTCAAGAGTAGCAGTTATTATCCATCCTTAATTATCCTTGGGAAGGTGGTAGTGAGTCACTTTTTGAACCGCTGCTGTTTGCACATGGTATAGGTGCTCCCACAGTTGTATTAGGAAGAGAACAGTGATATAGCTCTACATTACAATGGTGTGGGATTTGGAAGTAATGAGTTTCCCACATCATTACTGCTGTGGCCCCTGTTCATAGAGTTTACAGACTAGCTGGTGTTGTTGTAACCATGGTGAGTTGGTGTCGTGGATCCTATAGCTAGTACACACTGCAACCATTGTGTCCAATGAGGAGAGCTGAGTCCAGTGGCAGGGGCACTGATCAGGTGAAGTGCTCTGTCCTGGTTTGACATTATTAAGTGATAGCAAATTATTTGACAGGTTGAACTGCTCCTGTCTCTACACAGAATTGACTCCACACGCTGGGCTAGATTCTTCTATCTCGTTCGTGGCTGCCTGCTGCCAGTAAGAATGGAGAATTTGACACTCAGCCAAAATTCCAGTCACTGTAGCAGCACCAGAGAATCCCAACTTCAGACAAGGCTGGAGGCCCCAGTCCGAGGACTTGAACATGCAGCCTTCCTAACTGAAACAGATGAAAATTATTCAGCAGTGTGCTATCAGAATTTAATTTTCTTTAAAAGAATGAGCAGACTTTAAGAATGGAAAATGTGCTGGTGTGGACCTTTCCTGGAGGTGGTTAGACTGCATAAAACGTCAAATCAATTTGGGTGGAGATAAGAATTAGGCAAAGGGAGGCCCACTGACAGTAGCTACACTGTAGGATGGGGTATAAATCAAGAAATAATGGGGATTTGTAGGATAGGTACTGCAATAATCATGGGTGATTTTAAACTTCATATTGATTGGACAAATCAAACTGGCAAAGGTACCCTGGAGGATGAGTTGAGTGTATTCAGAATAATCTCTCAGAACAATATGTTCTGGAATCAGATAGCAGACTATTTTAAATCTAATAGTGTGTAATAAGACAGAAAGAATGGATGAATAGTAAAGGATCCTCTAGGTAAGAATAATTATAACATGATCAAATTTACCATTCAACTTGCAGGTGTGAAAATTTAGTCTGAAACGAGTTTTTTAAACTTGAACAAAGGCGATTACATGGATTTGAAGGCAGTTTTGGGGGCAGCATGGTGACACGGTGCTAAGCACTCCTGCCTCACAGCGCCAGGGACCAAGGTTAAATTCCTGGTTTGGGTCACTGTCTGTGTGGTAGTTTACACGTTCTCCCTGTGTCTGCGTGGGTTTTCTCCGGGTGCTCCAGTTTCCTCCCACAGTCTGAAAGACATGCTGGTTAGGTGCATTAGCCATGTTAAATTCTCCTTCGGTGTACCCGAACAGGTGAATGTTCGAGAGAATGGCGACTCAGGGATTTTCATAGTAACTTCATTGCAGTATTAATGTAAGCATACTTGTGACTAATAAATAAACTCTTTTTTATTCTTTCATAGAATGTGGCTATCCCTGGCAAGGCCAGCATTTGTTCAGTCCCCAATTGTCATTGAACTGAGTGACTTAGAAACATAGAAACTAGAAATAGGAGGAGGCCATTTGGGCCCTTCGAGTCTGTCATTCATTATGATTGTGGGTGATCATCAAATTCAATATCCTGATCATGCCTTCTCCCCATATCCTTTGATTCCTTTAGATCTCAGAGCTATATCTAATTTCTTGAAATCAGTCCTCCACAGTAGCACGAATAAATCACCCCAGAAGGAAATTGGTCTCAGACTGTTTATGTAGAGTCTCTCCAGCCTATACAGATCCTGTCTCCTCCAGAACAGTCCTAATACTGCAAGAAACTAAAGCCCTCCTTTATGCAGCATCTTTCCACTATGCGTTCATCTGCTCTATCCACCTATTTCTATAATACTTATATATGCAGCAGTTTTTTTATTCATTCACGGGACATGGACATCACTGGCTGAAAAGCATTTAGAATCATAGAATCATGCAATGCACAAGAGGCCCCTCGGCCCATTGAGTCCACACTGATACATGAGAAACTCCCACCTAATCCCATCTGCCAGCGGTTGGCCCATAGCCCTGAATGTAATGATGTGTCAACCGCTCATCAAGATACTTTTAAAGACCATCACCACCCTCATATCCCCTCTAAACCTCCTGCCTCTCACCTTGAACCTATGTCCCCTCGTGACTGACCCTTCAACTAAGGGGAACAGATGCTCCTTGTCCACTCTGTCCATGCCCCTAACTCGGAAACCCCCTCAGTCTTCCCTGATCCAATGAAAACCACCCAAGCCTATCCAACCTCTCTTCATAATTTAAATGTTCCATCCCAGGCAGCATCCTGGTGAATCTCCTCTGCACCTTCTCCAGTGCAATCACATCCTTCCAATAATGTGGTGACCAGAACTGCACACGGTCTCTAGCTGTGGCCTCACCAAAGTTCTAAACAACTCCAACATGACTTCCCTGATTTTGCAATCTATGCCTCGATTGATAAAACACGCCTTTTTCACCATCCTCTGAACATACCCTTCTGCTTTCAGAGATCTGTGGACAAATACGGCAAGATCCCTTTGTTCCACAGACCTCCCTGCTAAACAGCAGTTACTGCTTTTCCTACTTAGCTCCCTGCAAGACCACATCCCTCTTTCTACCAGTGTTGGTACTGATATGGACCATGACCACTGGCGGTTCACCCTCATGTCACTCAGGGACCTCTGCAGCTGTTCAGTGACATCTTTGCCAGAGGTGGCAGAGCTCAAGTGAGCTGTGGACACAAAATTGCTCTGGAATGGACATCTTTCAAATGGGGAAAGAACTCAAGAACAGATCAAACAGCCAAAGTGATCAACACAGAGGAGCAAACTGAAACTTGGTAAAGCTGCACTTAAAACCAAACCCACACTGAATTTCTTAAGCAGCTTGGTCTCGTGATACTCTCTGTATTCCTAACCATAATCATTACAGGAAAAACAACTGCCAAAAATTTGATGGAAAGCTAAGAAACTATGAAGCAGGGCTAGCGCTTAATATAAAAAAGGATAGCAAGAGTTTTTATAAATATATAAAAAGGAAGAGGCTGGCTAGGGTGAATGTTGGTCCTTTAGAGGATGAGAAAGGGGAGCTAGTGGTAGGGGATGGGGATATGGCTAAGATCTTGAATAACTTTTTTGTTTCGGTCTTCATGGAGGAGGACGTGAATAATTTGCCAGGTGTTAGCGATGGAAAGGTGGTAGGACTGGAGGGTCTTAATGACATTACTGTTACTAGAGAGGCGGTGCTTGACAGACCGGAGGGGCTGATTGTGGACAAGTCCCCAGGACCGGATGGAATGCATCCGAGGATCCTGAAAGAAATGGCGGAGGTGATAGTGGATGCCTTGGTGGTTATTTTCCAGACGTCGCTGGCCACACGGTGAAGCCTTTCACTGTTTGCTGAGCAGAGAGAGAGAGAGCTAAGAATTTACCTGTTATAAACCTGTTTAAAATAAGTTTAAAGCACTTTGTTCTTTGTAGAACTGTTTAAAGCATTTATTTATTGTCTTTACTGCTAGTTTAGAACCGAGTTGTGGACGAAGCTGCTTTAATTTAAATTAATTATCAGGGCCACACGGTGAAGCCTTTCACTGTTTGCTGAGCAGAGAGAGAGAGAGCTAAGAATTTACCTGTTAAAACCTGTTTAAAATAAGTTTAAAGCACTTTGTTCTTTGTAGAACTGTTTAAAGCATTTATTTTATTGTATTTACTGCTAGTTTAGAACAGAGTTGTGGACGAGCCTGCTTCTAATCAGCGCCAGGTTTAAAAGGAGGCCTGGTGTAGAAAGCGGGCAGCGTCTGAGCGGGCAGTGGAGTGAGAGGGAAGCAGAGTGAGCTAATAGGGCTTAATATCAAAAAGGGCTGGAGGGAAAAAAGGACAGGTGAGTTCGTTTGAAAAAAAAACAAGGAAAAAAAAAAAATTTTTTTTCCCAATACTACTACAGCAAGAAACAAGGAAAAAATTTTTTCACATAAAAAATTACAGTGAATAATGGAGGGGCATGTGATGTGTGGTTTCTGTATGATGTGGGAACTGGTGGACCCCAGGGTCCTTCCCAGTGACCATGTCTGCAGTAAGTGCAGGTTGCTGGAGGAGCTCCAGCTCAAGGTGGATGAGCTGGCCTCTGAGCTACAGACACTGAGGCTCATCAGGGGGAGAGAGGGTGCCCCGAGACTGGCTAAATCTAAGGGTCAGGGACAAAAGGGGGCTGCTGGGAGGAGGAAGGGGGGTGAGGAGAGGAGGCCTCAGCCTCTTAACCTGCATAACAGTTTGAGGTTCTTGCTTCCAGTCTGGAAGAGGACGAGCCAAGAGAGGTTGGTGAGCAAACTGCACACGGTACAGTGATGCAGCAGGACATAGGCAAAGAGAAGGGGAAAAGGAACGTAGTAGTGATTGGGGATAGTGGGGTGAAGGGTATTGACACTGTCCTTTGTCACAATGACAAAGTGCACAGAAGGGTGTGTTGTCTGCCTGGTGCTCGGGTACAGGATGTCGCAGCTGGGCTGCAGAGGAATCTGGAGTGGGAGGGTGAGAACCCCAGTCGTTGTAGTACATGTGGGTGCCAGCGACGTAGGCAAAATGCGGACTGAGGATCTGGGAAGGGAGTATGAGAAGCTGGGAATGGAATTAAAAAGTAGAACCGACAAGGTGGTTATCTCTGGGCTACTGCCTGAACCGAGGGCAGACGGGTGTAGGGTTGATAGGATAAAGGAAGTAAATGGGTGGCTCAGGGATTGGTGTGGGGAGGAATGGGTTCGAATTTATGGGGCATTGGCACCAGTATTGGGGTAGGTGGGACCTGTTCGGCAGGATGGGTTGGTCTGAATCAGATGTCTGACTGCTGGGACCAGAGTGCTGGCGAATCGAGTAAAGAGGACTGTAGACAAGGCTTTAAACTAATTAGGGGGGGGGAGGGGTGCGAGGGTAGGTGACGCTATGAGGTCTAAAGTTAAGGATAGGGTACAGGTAAGGGAAGAGGCAAAGGATGTCCCAATTGGTGGCGTTACGGCAAGTAGGGTCCAGGTGAAGGCTGGGATGAAAGCGCTTTATCTGAATGCACGAAGCATTCGGAATAAAGTGGATGAGCTGATGGCGCAGATCGACACAAATGGATACGATCTGGTGGCCATTACAGAGACGTGGCTGCAAGGGTGACAGGGACTGGGAGATGAATGTACAGGGTTATCAAGTGTTTAGGAAGGATAGGCAGGAGGAAAGAGGGGGTGGCGTAGCTCTGCTGATTAAGGATAGTATCAAGGTGGTAGCAAGGGATGATATCGGAGCCAAGGAGCAGAAAGTGGAATCGTTGTGGGTGGAGATTAGGAACAGAAAAGGGAGGAAGACGCTAGTGGGTGTCGTCTATAGGCCCCCGAATAATGATCTGGAGGTGGGGCGGGCTGTTAACGCGCAAATAAGTGCAGCGTGCAGGAATGGGACGGCAGTAGTTATGGGAGATTTCAATCTGCATATTGATTGGTCGACCCATGTTGGACGAGGTGGGCTCGAGGAGGAGTTCTTGGAATGCTGCCGGGATAATTTCCTTGAACAGTGTGTGTTGGAGCCGACGAGGGAGCGAGCTATCTTGGATCTGGTGCTATGTAATGAGGCGGGTAGAATTAGGGACCTTGCGGTGAAGGATCCTCTTGGAGAGAGTGATCATTGTATGGTGGAGTTTCTGGTGCAGATGGAGGAGGAGAAAGTGGGTTCCCAGACACGCGTCCTTTGTTTGAATAGAGGGGAGTATGGTAGGATGAGAGAAGAATTGGCGAATGTGGAGTGGGGGAACGCGTTGGAAGGTAGGTCTGCTGAGGAGCAGTGGAGGATCTTTAAGGAGATCTTTCTTGGTGCTCAGCAGAAATTTATTCCGATGGTTAAAAAGGACAGTAGGAGGAGAGGTAATAAGCCGTGGATAACGAAGGAGGTGAAGGAAAGTGTTAAATTAAAAGCGGAGGAGTTTAGAGTAGCTAAGAGCAGTGGGCGAGAAGAGGATTGGGAAAGGTTTAAATGTCAACAAAGATTGACAAAGAAATTGATAAAGGAGGGTAGGAGAAGCTATGAGGCTGGGCTTGCACTTAATATAAAAAAGGATAGCAAGAGTTTTTATAAATATATAAAAAGGAAGAGGCTGGCTAGGGTAAACGTTAGTCCTTTAGAGGATGAGAAAGGGGAGCTAGTGGTAGGGGATAGGGATATGGCTAAGGTCTTGAATAACTTCTTTGTTTCTGTCTTCACGGAGGAGGACGTGAATAATTTGCCGGGTGTTAGCGATGGAAAGGTGGTAGGAATGGAGGGTCTTAATGACATTACTGTTACTAGAGAGGTGGTGCTCGACAGACTGGAGGGGCTGATTGTGGACAAGTCCCCAGGACCGGATGGAATGCATCCGAGGGTTCTGAAAGAAATGGCGGAGGTGATAGTGGATGCCTTGGTGGTTATTTTCCAGACGTCGCTGGATTCCGGGGAAGTGCCGGAAGATTGGAAAACGGCTAATGTTACGCCGTTGTTTAAGAAGGATGCCAGGCAAAAGGCGGGGAATTATAGGCCGGTTAGTTTAACGTCTGTGGTAGGTAAAATGTTAGAAACCGTCATTAAGGAGGAAATAGCGAGGCATCTTGAGGGGAATTGCTTGATAGGGCGGACGCAACACGGTTTCATTAAAGGGAAGTCGTGTCTGACAAATTTACTGGAGTTCTATGAGGATGTGTCTAGGGCAGTGGATGGAGGAGAGCCGGTGGATGTGGTCTTTCTGGATTTTCAGAAGGCGTTTGACAAGGTACCTCACAAGAGGTTATTGCAGAAGGTCAGGGGACATGGAGTTGGGGGTAGGATGTTAGCGTGGATAGAGGATTGGTTGTCAAATAGGAGGCAGAGAGTGGGGGTCAATGGATGCTATTCGGATTGGCGGTTGGTGACTAGTGGGGTGCCCCAGGGGTCGGTGCTGGGGCCTCAGCTATTTACCATTTATATAGATGATCTGCAGGAGGGAACCGAGTGCAGGGTGTCGAAATTTGCTGATGACACCAAGATTGGGGGAAAGGCAAATTGTGCGGAGGGTGTGGAGAGTCTGCAGAAGGATCTAGATAGGCTGGGCGAATGGGCCAGGAAATGGCAAATGGAATTTAATGTTGGCAAGTGTGAGGTGGTCCACTTTGGTAGGAGGAATGGTAGGAAGGACTATTACTTACGGGGCGAAAAACTGCAGCAGGCGACGGTGCAGAGGGACCTCGGGGTCCTTGTGCATGAGTCGCAAAAACCCAGCTTGCAGGTGCAGCAGGTGGTCAGGAAGGCGAATGGGATGCTGGCCTTCATAGCGAAGGGGATTGAATATAAAAGTAGGGAGGTCTTGCTGCAGCTGTATAGGGCATTGGTGAGGCCGCAGCTGGAGTACTGTGTGCAGTTTTGGGCGCCGCACCTGTGCAAGGATGTTTTGGCCCTGGAGGGAGTGCAGAGGAGGTTTACTCGGCTGATACCGGAGTTGAGGGGATTGAGCTATGAGGAGAGGCTGAATAAACTAGGCTTGTACTCGTTAGAGTTTAGAAGAATGAGGGGAGATCTCATTGAGACGTATAAGATGATGAATGGGATGGATAGGATAGAGGTGGAGAGACTGTTCCCGCTCAAAAAAGACAGTAGGACTAGGGGGCACAGCCTCAAGATAAAGGGGGGGCGGTTTAGAACAGAGTTGAGGAGGAACTTCTTCACTCAAAGGGTGGTGAATCTCTGGAATTCTCTGCCCGTTGAAGTGGTGGAGGCTGCCTCGTTAAATATTTTTAAGAAACGGGTTGATGGGTTTTTGATAAGAGAGGGGATTAAGGGTTATGGGGAGAGGGCGGGAAGGTGGAGCTGAGTCGCGACGGATCAGCCATGATCTTATTGAATGGCGGGGCAGGCTCGAAGGGCCGGATGGCCTACTCCTGCTCCTATTTCTTATGTTCTTATTCCGGGGAAGTGCCGGAAGATTGGAAAACAGCTAATGTTACGCCGTTGTTTAAGAAGGCAGGGAATTATAGGCCGGTTAGTTTAACGTCTGTTGTAGGTAAAATGTTAGAATCCGTCATTAAGGAGGAAATAGCGAGGCATCTTGAGAGAAAGTGCTTGCCAGAGCAGACGCAGCACGGTTTCGTTAAAGGGAAGTCGTGTCTGACAAATTTGCTGGAGTTCTATGAGGATGTGTCTAGGGCGGTGGATAGAGGAGAGCCGGTGGATGTGGTCTTTCTTGATTTTCAGAAGGCGTTTGACAAGGTACCTCACAAGAGGTTATTGCAGAAGGTCAGGGGACATGGAGTTGGGGGTAGGGTGTTAGCGTGGATAGAGGATTGGTTGTCAAATAGGAGGCAGAGAGTGGGGGTCAATGGATGTTATTCGGATTGGCAGATGGTGACTAGTGGAGTGCCCCAGGGGTCGGTGCTGGGGCCTCAGCTATTTACCATTTATATAGATGATCTGGAGGAGGGAACCGAGTGTAGGGTGAGGAAATTTGCTGATGACACCAAGATTGGGGGATGCGGAGGGTGTGGAGAGTCTGCAGAAGGATCTAGATAGGCTGGGCGAATGGGCCAGGAAATGGCAAATGGAATTTAATGTTGGCAAGTGTGAGGTGGTCCACTTTGGTAGGAAGAATGGTAGGAAGGACTATTACTTATGTGGCGAAAAACTGCAGCAGGCGACGGTGCAGAGGGACCTCGGGGTCCTTGTGCATGAGTCGCAAAAACCCAGCTTGCAGGTGCAGCAGGTGGTCAGGAAGGCGAATGGGATGCTGGCCTTCATAGTGAGGGGGATTGAATATAAAAGTAGGGAGGTCTTGCTGCAGCTGTATAGGGCATTGGTGAGGCCGCAGCTGGAGTACTGTGTGCAGTTTTGAGCGCCGCACTTACGCAAGGATATTTTGGCCTTGAAGGGAGTGCAGAGGAGGCTTACTAGGCTGATGCCGGAGTTGAGGGGGTTGAGCTATGAGGAGAGGCTGAATAAACTAGGCTTGTACTCGTTAGAGTTTAGAAGAATGAGGGGAGATCTCCTTGAGACGTATAAGATGATTAAAGGGATGGATAGGATAGAGGTGGAGAGACTCTTCCAGCTCAGAACGGACAGTAGGACTAGGGGGCACAGCCTCAAGATAAAGGGGAGGCGGTTTAGAACAGAGTTGAGGAGGAACTTCTTCACTCAAAGGGTGGTGAATCTCTGGAATTCTCTGCCCGTTGAAGTGGTGGAGGCTGCCTCGCTAAATATTTTTAAGAAACGGGTTGATGGGTTTTTGATAAGAGAAGGGAATAAGGGTTATGGGGAGAGGGCGGGAATGTGGAACTGAGCCACGACCGATCAGCCATGATCTTATTGAATGGCGGGGCAGGCTCGAAGGGCCAGATGGCCTACTCCTGCTCCTATTTCTTATGTTCTTAAGACCACTGCAATCCCTGAGTCTGGCATGGAGCCTAAAGAAGCTTCCAGTTATAGACCAACTTCTTTCCAATACATGTGTTATAAGCTGTGAAAGTGGGTCATCTTGCACTGTAATCAACCAGCCAGCCATGCAAGAGGCACAATCCATAGACCAAGCTGGATTCTGAAAGGAGCACAGCACAGAATACAGGTGCTTGTGCTAACCAGCCATGTAGACAATGGCTTTCAAAAGCATATGAAAGCTGGACTCATCTACCTTAATGTCACTGATGCCTATCACACTGTTTGGCACAAAGGTGTACTGATCGTGCTAACGTAGAACCATAGAATCCCTACAGTGCGGAAGGAGGCTATTTGGCCCATCATGCCTGCACTGACAACAACTCCACCCAGGCCCTATCCCCTTAACAACATGAATTTACCCTGCTAAGCCCCCTGACACTAAGGGGCAATTTAGCATGGCCAATCAAGCTAACCCACACATCTTTGGAGTGTATCAGGAAATTGGAGCACCCAGAGGAAACCCACGCAGACATGTGGAGAATGTCCAAACTCTACAAAAACAGTCACCTGAGGTCACGTTTGAACCCAGGTCCCTGGTGCTATGAGGCAGCGGTGCTAGCCACTGTGTGGCTTTGTAGGGTTTAACATCCTGGGATGCTGAAACCATTGCTTCTTTTCAAAGCACCTGAGACCCAAAGCCAGCACATGGCAGAGGCAGCGAAATGACCTATCTCGAGGATCAGAACTGGCCCCCACCCTCTCCAGGAATGACTTGCTGGCACATGCAACCACAAGGCCATCTATGCAGATTTACTGAGCAAGAGATTTCAAGGACGCTAATAGAGGCCTTAATGATGACCTTAGTAAACTCTCTGTCAAACGACTTAGTAAACTACTGTCAAAACTGGTGCCTCAACCCAAGAGCTTCCAAAACCACATCATGTGCCTACCCTGCAAGAAGTCTTCAAGAACTTGAGCTCTACCTAAACAGCAGCCACATTATCCTACACCCGCCTATCTTAGTGTTGTTAGATCACCACAAGTCAGCTCTCTGACTCCGACTCGAGGGTCAAGGTGTGCAGGCAAGAAAGTGGTGTTAAGACCAAAATCAGATGTTATTGAATGGCAGCGTGATCTCAGTTGGCCAAATGCTCCTATTTCTTATCATATGTGGGGCAGATAAGGAATTCCATGCTATTCCAGTCAGGTGGAATCTATCTCACCTTAAATTTACTTTTTATTTTATTCCAATGTGCCCATCAATCTGGCTAGACCATATTGTGGATCCCAATGATGCTGGTATGAACCAAGTCAGGCCAACTATCGGGCATGCCAGCTATTGGTTTCACAATACACCATTGTCTCTCCAACCGTGGATCATTGTGGGTATGTGCATGCTGATCATTTTTGCTGTGGACATGTATGCTCTGGGAGTTGGCTAGAAGCTAGCAGCTGGAAGCTGTTAATGCCTGGAATGTGCTTCCGGTCATATATATAAACACCAAGAGGTTAGGCTCAGAGTCAGAATCTAAAAATAAATCTGTTAAAACTTCACTCCTTCATCTGAAATTAACTATTCAATTCCATGTAAGATTCACAGTTTGAGCTTTCAGTGAGTATGTTCCTTACGGTCAATGTTTGATCATGTTTTCCATACCCTGGAGAGTAGCCCCTGAATTGTCCACACTCCCAGCTGAAGGAGAGGCATTCAGTACAAAAACTGGGAAGTTACACTGAATCCTTATAAAGCTTTGGTTAGTCTCCACCAGAATAATGTGTCCTGCTCTGGTCCCCATACTTTAGGAAGAATGTGAAGGTCCTTGAAAGGATGCAGAGAAGATTTACTAGAATGGTTTCAGGGAGTGAGGTGGGTGGAGTTGAGTCGCCAAGTTAGATCAGAAAGGCTGGGGGTGCTCACATTGGAGAAATTTGATGAAGGTGTACAAGATTATGACAGGCTTAGAAAAGATAGATGAGGAAAATCTCTTACCATCAACTGATGATTAAGGAGCCAGGTGACATAGATTTAGGGATTGGACAAGAGATGGTGGAGGAATGTGAGGAAGAAGGTTTTTGTGCAGCAATGCAATGATGGAATTACTGCCCAGGAGGGTGGTGGAAGCAGAAACAATCAATGATTTTGAGAAGAAATTGATGGGTAGTTGAAGGAAATAAATTTGCAGGGCTACTGGTATCAAGTGATATATGGCATAAGTAGATTGCTTCACAGGGAGTTGGCATGGATTCACTGGGCTGAATGGTCTTCTGCTCTATTGTAAATTACATTGTGATTCTCAAGTGAAACAGTTAAGAAATAAGAACAGGAGCAGGCCATTCAGCCCCTCCAGCTAGTCCGCCATTCAGCCCCTCCAGCTAGTCCGCCATTCGATAAGTTCATGGCGGATCTGATTATGACCCCATCACTACTTCCATGTATGTCTCCCACAACCTTCAGTTTCCTTCTGGGTTCCACATATTTGACCCAGTGATAGTGAAGGAACTGCAAAGGGCCTTCATAAGTGAACAGTCTTTATAAGACCCTTGTCAGACCCCACTTGCGCAGTTCTGGTTACCACACCAGAGGAAGGATGTGGAAGCTATTGAAAGGGTGCAGAGGAGATTTACAAGGATGTTGCCTGGACTGGGAGGCATGCCTTATGAAGATAGGTTGAGGGAGCTCGGTCTCTTCTCCCTGGAGAGACGAAGGATGAGAGGCGACCTGATAGAGGTTTATAAAATGTTGAGTAGATAGGGTGGATTCTCAGACGCTATTTCCCCGGGTTGAAATGGTCGCTATGAGAGGACACAGGTTTAAGGTGCTGGGAAACAAGTACACAGGAGATGTCAGGGGTAAGTTTTTCACTCAGAGGGTGGTGAGTGAGTGGAATCGGCTGCCGTCGGTGGTGGTAGAGGTGAACTCGCTGGGGTCTTTTAAAAGACTTCTGGATGAGTATATGGGGTTTAATGGGATTGAGGGTTATAGATAGGTCTATAGATTGGTGGGGTTGATGCGATCAGCGCAACTCATGGGCCGAAGGGCCTGTTTGTGCTGTAGTGTTCTATGTTAGAACATAGAACATAGAACACTACAGCACAAACAGGCCCTTCGGCCCACGAGTTGCGCCAATCACATCAACCCCACCAATCTATAGACCTATCTATAACCCTCAATCCCATTAAACCCCATATACTCATCCAGAAGTCTTTTAAAAGACCCCAGCGAGTTCGCCTCCACCACCACTGACGGCAGCCGATTCCACTCACTCACCACCCTCTGAGTGAAAAATTTACCCCTAACATCACTTCTGAACTTCCCTCCCTGTACCTTAAATCTGTGTCCTCTCGTAGCGACCATTTCAACCCGGGGAAATAGCCTCTGAGAGTCCACCCTATCTATTCCTCTCAACATTTTGTAAACTTCTATCAGGTCGCCTCTCAACCTTCGTGTCTCAGGGATGAATGTGCTCCCTCAACCTAACTTCATAAGGCATGCCTCCCTGTCCAGGCAACATCCTTGTAAATCTCCTCTGTACCCTCTCAATAGTTTCTACATCTTTCCTATAGTGAGGCGACCAGAACTGCGCACAATACTCTAAATGAGGCCTGACAAGGGTCTTATAAAGTTGCAGCATTACCTCCCGACTCCTAAACTCAATCCCTCGATTAATGAAGGCCAGTACACCATACGCCTTCTTGACCACCTCCTCCACCTGCGAGGCCGATTTAAGAGTCCTGTGGACCCGGACCCCTAGATCCTTCTGCTCTTCAACACTACTCAGACTTCTGCCCTTGATAGTGTACTTGTTCATCCCGTTGGTTCTGCCAAAATGGACGACTACGCATTTATCCGCGTTGAAGTCCATCTGCCACTTCTCCGCCCATTCCTGCATCCTATCTATGTCCTGCTGCAACTTTTGCCATCCTTCCAGACCATCCACAACACCACCGACCTTAGTGTCATCAGTGAACTTACTTACCCATCCCTCCACTTCCTCATCCAGGTCATTTATGAAAATGACAAACAACAAGGGTCCCAGAAGAGATCCTTGAGGCACTCCGCTGGTGACTGACCTCCATTCAGAAAAAGCCCCATCCACAACCCCTCTCTGCCTTCTGCAGGCAAGCCAGTTCTGGATCCACAAGGCCAAAGGCCCTTGGATCCCATGCCCTCTCACCTTCTCAAGAAGTCTTGCATGGGGGACCTAATCAAAGGCCTTGCTGAAGTCCATGTACACTACGTCCACGGCACTTCCATCGTCAATGTGTTCAGTCACATTATCGAAGAACTCAACTAGGCTTGTAAGGCACAACCTGCCCTTGACAAATCCATGCTGACTATTCCTGATCATGTCAAACCTCTCCAAATGTTCGTAAATCTTGTCCCTCAGAAGCCTCTCCATCAGCTTACCAACCACTGAGGTCAGACTCACCAGTTGGTAATTTCCCGGGCTATCTCTGTTCCCTTTCTTGAAAATAGGAACTACATCCGCAATCCTCCAATCCTCCGGAACCTTTCCCGTCTCCATTGACGACGCAAAGATCATCACCAGGGGCTCCGCAATCTCTTCCCTCGCCTCCCACAGTATCCTGGGGTACATCCCATCTGGTCCAGGCGACTTATCTATTTTGATAGAATTCAAAAGTTCTAACACATCCTCCTCCTTAATATTCACGTACTCAATCTTTTCCATCTGCTGCAAATCCATAACAAAATCTCCCGGATCAGCTTCCACTGTGAATACTGAGGCGAAGTACTCGTTAAGCACCTCTGCCATTTCTTCTGGTTCCACACAAACCTTTCCCCCCTCACCTTTTATAGGTCCTATCCCTTTTCTTCTTATCCTTTTATCTTTCACATATTTATAGAAGGCCTTGGGATTCTCCTTAATCTTACCCGCCAAGGTCTTCTCATGACCCCTTCTGGCTCTCCTAATTTCCCTTTTAAGTTTCTTCCTACAGTCCTTATACTCTTCAAGGTCTTTAACCTCTCCTAATTCCCTGAACCTTTTGTACACCTTCCCTTTTCTCCTGACTAGGTTCAACACAGCCTTTGTGCACCACGGTTCCCGCGACCTACCAAAACCCCCCTTGTCTCATCGGAACGTTGTCATTCAGAGCTCCAGACACACATTCCTTGAATATCTGCCACCTTCCTTTGGTACTTTTCCCTAAGAATGCCTCCTTCCAGTTTATTTGTCCAAGTAACTTCCTGACTTCTTCGTATCTCCCCTTACTCCAGACAAACACCTTCCTAGCCTGCCTGATCCTATCTCGTTCCAATGCAATTGTGAAGGAGGTAAAATTATGGTCACCATTTCCAAGATGCTCTCCTACCGAGAGATCCATCACCTGCCCTGGTTCATTCGCTAGTACCAGGTCAAGTACAGCCTCTCCCCTCGTAGGCTTGTCCACATACTGTGTCAGGAAACCTTCCTGAACACACCTAACAAACTCCTCCCCATCCAAACCCCTTACCCTAGGGATATTCCAGTCGATGTTTGGGAAATTGAAGTCTCCCATTACGACAACTCTGTTATTAAAACATCTCTCCAGAATCTGTTTCCCTATTTGCACTTCAACTTCCCTGGTACTATTGGGCGGCCTATAGAATACACCCAGCAAAGTTTTCGACCCTTTGCTGTTTGTAACTTCCACCCACAGAGATTCTGTAGACATTCCCTCCACAACATTCTCTTTCTCTGCAGCCATGACACTGTCCCTTATTAACAGTGCCACTCTACCACCCCTTCTGCCACCCTCCCTGTCCTTCCTGAAGCATCTGAAACCTGGCACCTGAAGTACCCAGTCCTGTCCCTGAGACATCCAAGTCTCCGTAATGGCCACCACATCACATTCCCAAGCAGCTATCCACGCCCTATGCTCATCTACCTTATTTACTATACTCCTTGCATTAAAATATACACACTTCAGCCCCTCAGTCTGGGCATTTCCCTTCTCCACCCCCTGTCTAACCTCCCCCCCATACTGCCTACAGTCCTCCCCTACCTGGGAGCGAACCTCCTCTGTCCCAGTCTCCCCATCACAGTTCAAAGTATTTCCAAGTCAGGATGGTATGTGATTTGGAGGGGAACTTGCAAGTGGTGATGTCTCTATTTACCTGCGTCCTCGTCCTTGTGGATGATAGCAGTTGCATGTTTGAAAGGTGCTGTCTAAGGAACACTGAGTTGCTGCAGTGCACCTTGTAGATGGTACACACAGCTGCCACTGTGGTGGAGGGAGTGAATATTTAAAGTGATGGATGGGATAGAAATCAAGTGGGCTGATTTGTCCTGGATGGTTTTGAGCTTCAGTGTTGTACCCATCCAAGCAAGTGGAAAGTATTCCATCACATTCCTGACTTGTGCCTTGTAGATGGAGAACAGGCTTTGGGGAGTCGGGAGGTGAGTTACTTGTGTCAGGATTCCCAGCCTCTGACCCGCTTTGATATCCAAAGTATTTATATGGTTGGGGTCCAGTTCAGTTTCTGGTCAATGGTAATGCCAGGCTGTTGATAGTGAGAGATTCAGTGAATGTAATGCCATGGGATGATGGTTAGATTCTCTTTTGCTGGAAATATCTATTGCCTGACAGTGTGTGGCACAAATGTTACTTAGGAGCAAGAAGCAAAAGTAGATAGTTAGGCAAGTCAAGCTTGCTCTGCCACAGTTAGAACATGGATGACTATTTACCTGAACACTACTTGCTTGCTGTATTCCCATATCTCTTGATGTTGTTAGTTACCTGTCACTTATTATATGGATTACATAGGAAATACAGCTGAGAAAACAGGCCAGTCAGCTCAAACTCAAATATTCTCTCTTCCACCTTCTTCCTTTGTCAGGAAAAAGATACAAAAGTTTGAAGTCACCTACCAACCGATTCAAGAACAGCTTCTTCCTTGCTGCAGTTTGACTTTTGAATGGACTTACCTTGCATTAAGTTGATCTTTCTCTCCACCCTAGCTGTTACTGTAACACAACATTCTGTACCCACTCCTTTCCTTGTCTATGAGTGGTATGTTTTGCCTGTATAGTGCTCAAGAAACAATATTTTTCACTGTATACTCATCTATGTGGCAATAATAAATCAAATCAAACTGTTGATGCTGGTGTTAATATTCCACTCAAACATCATCCCACCTTTTCTCGTCTAATTCTACTCTCTATTTCCTTCTCCTTCAAATGCCTGTTACATTTCCCTGTCCACTTCAACCATCCCCTGTGGTAGCAGGTTCCACATTCTCACTCTTTGGTTGAAGAAGTTTCTTCCTGGATTTCTGAGTGACTATGAGATGTGGAGATTTTTCAAGGAGCAGCTATTGCGGGTCTGTGATAAGTATATCCCTGTCAGGCACGGAGGATTTGGTAGGCCCAGGGAACCGTGGTGCACTAAAAAAGTTGATTCGTTGGTTAGGAAGAAAAAGGAGGCTTATGTTCAGATGAGGCTTGAGGGCTCAGGTAGTGCATTAGAAAGTTTTAGATTGGCTAGGAGGGAGTTGAAGAGGGAGTTAAGAAGGGCTAAAAGAGGACATGAGATGACTTTGGCTGATAGGATTAAGGAGAACCCTAAGGCGTTTTTGCAGGTATGTCAAGAACAGAAGGTTGGTTAGGACAAGATTAGGGCCAGTTACAGACAGTAGAGGGAAGTTGTGTGTGGAACCGGAGGAGATTGGAGAGGCGTTGAACCAATATTTCTCTTCGGTGTTCACGCAAGGGGACATGAATGTAGCTGAGGAGGACACTGGGGTGCAGGGGTGTAAAATAGATAGTATTGCAGTTGATACGGGGGATGTGCTGGATATTTTAGAGGGTTGGAAAATAGATAAGTCCCCTGGTCCGGATGGGATTTACCCTAGGATTCTTTGGGAGGCAAGAGAGGTGATTGCGAAGCCTCTGGCTCTGATCTTCAGGTCGTCGTTGGTCTCTGGTATAGTACCGGAAGATTGGAGGACAGCAAATGTTGTCCCATTGTTTAAGAAGGGGAGAAGAGACTTCCCTGGGAATTATAGACCGGTGAGTCTTACTTCTGTGGTGGGTAAGGTTTTGGAAAGGATTATTAGAGACAGGATTTATAGTTATTTGGAGAGTAATGAATTGATTGGAGACAGTCAGCATGGTTTTGTAATGGGTAGGTCGTGCCTTACTAACCTTATCGAGTTCTTTGAGAAAGTGACCAAAGAGGTGGATAAGGGTAAGGCAGTTGATGTGGTGTATATGGATTTTAGCAAGGCGTTTGATAAGGTTCACCATGGTAGGCTTCTGCAGAAAATGCAGATGTATGGGATTGGGAGTGATCTAGGTAATTGGATCAGGAATTAGCTAGCAGATAGGAAACAGAGGGTGGTGGTTGATGGTAAATATTCGTCATGGAGTTCGGTTACGAGTGGTGTGCCTCAGGGATCTGTTTTGGGGCCACTGCTGTTTGTAATTTTTATTAATGATCTGGATGAGGGTATAGTTGGGTGGATTAGTAAGTTTGCTGATGACACCAAAGTCGGAGGTGTGGTAGATTGTGAGGAAGGGTGTCATAGTTTGCAGGGTGACTTAGAAAGGTTGCAGAGCTGGGCTGCGAGGTGGCGGATGGAGTTTAATGTGGAGAAGTGTGAGGTAATTCATTTCAGTAGGAATAACAGATGTGTTGAGTATAGGGCTAACGGGAGGACTTTGAATAGTGTGGAGGAGCAGAGGGATCTAGGTGTATGTGTACATAGATCCCTGAAAGTTGGGAATCAAGTAGATAAGGTTGTTAAGAAGGCATACGGTGTCTTGACGTTTATTGGTAGGGGGATTGAATTTAGGAGTCGCAGCGTCATGATGCAACTGTACATATCTCTGGTGCAGCCGCACTTGGAGTTTTGTGTGCAGTTCTGGTCCCCCACATTACAGGAAGGATGTAGAGGCTTTGGAGAGGGTGCAGAGGAGGTTTACCAGGATGTTGCCTGGTATGGAGGGGAGATCCTATGAGGAGAGATTGAGAGATTTGGGATTGTTTTTGCTGGAAAGAAGGCGGCTAAGAGGGGACCTTATTGAAACATATAAGATGATTAGAGGTTTGGACAGGGTAGATAGTGATAGCCTTTTTCCTAGGATGGAGAAAGCTAGCACGAGGGGGCACGACTTTAAATTAAGGGGGGGTAGTTATAGGATTGATGTCAGGGGTAGGTTCTTTACCCAGAGGGTGGTGAGGGACTGGAATGCCCTGCCTGCTGCAGTTGTAAATGCGCCTAGTTTGGGGCGTTTAAGAGATCTGTGGATAGGTTTATGGACGAAAAGGGATTAGTTTAGGCTGGTGTGTCATTGTTTTGTAACTGGTCGGCACAACATCGTGGGCCGAAGGGCCTGTTCTGCGCTGTTCTATGTTCTATCTTCTATAGATGGGCTGAGCTCAGTGCTGGGTGGTAAGTTGAGTTTTGTTTGTATTCACTATTTGCTGGGCAGTTAAGACTCAATTACGTTGCTGTGGTGTTGTTGGTAAAATAATACCTCTGAGAATAGTTGTGAGTCAAACTAGAGTAGTTTTATTACGAAAGTTTGTGGGAGAAGCCCGATTTCTAAAGTGGTTCACCAGACCTCTCCCCAAACACGAGTAAATTTTTATACATTGCGGGGCCTGTCCCTAGTCACGTCCGCAGTTCTCCAGGAGGTCTATCATGGTTCGCCATCCATCACGTGGTTATTGCTGCCTCAGCGGCTTCGTCCTTTGTGTAGTCCGTTGTAATTGTCTCAAGACTGCAACTGTCTCCGTTCTGTTCCTCTAGTGTGATTAGCCGTTACCACATCTCAACACTGGTTTGCTGTATGCTGGTTTGTTTAGCCAGCATACAAGGCTACAAGCCTGCATAAACAAGTTAGCTGGCATGAAAGGTTATAGGAGTGCAAAAACAAGTCTTGAAATGCTTTGCACAAATCTTTAAGTATTACAAGTTCATTAACTCTTTCCCTTCTTCATGTGGCTTTGGAGTCACATGTGAAGCAGACTGGGTAAGAACAGCAGATTTCTTTCCCTAAAGGACATTAGTGGACCAAAACAATCCAATAGTTTCATGGTCATCGATACTGAGACCAACTTTTTATTCCAGGTTGATGAATTGTAACTCCAGTTGCTGTGCTGGGAACATCAGCTTGAGCTTCTGAACTAGAAGCTCCCGAACAGGAACTCTGAGCTACTGTTCCCCAAGTACTTGGAGACATAACGAAAACTGAGGCAGAAGTTCTTGCTTGTGATTTATTCCTTTCAAGTACAAACATCTGCTGCTGAGGCACATGTTGTAATTACATTCTCCCTTGATGTTTTTTATATTGATTCGGTGGCAAAATTCTAAAGTGGAACATTCCACAGTTCTTGGTTAAATAGCAGACATGACTGTGGTTAAGACTGCTTGCTGCGGGACGCCCTTTTTAATATATTGTTTTGATCATGGTGCTGGGAGATGGGTTGTGTAGACTTTGCTTGAACATGTTGTCACTGAGCTGCTGTTCAAGGTGGAGTCTGCAAAAGAGGGCTGGGGAAAAAGTGTAGATGCCTGTGTGTGTGGGAGAGAGAGAGAGACGTGTGTGTGTGAGACAGTGGAGGGTGTGTGTGTGTGTGTGTGTGTGTGTGTGTGTGTGTGACGGGAGGGTGTGTGTGTGACGGGAGGGTGTGTGTGTGACGGGAGGGTGTGTGTGTGACGGGAGGGTGTGTGTGTGTGTGTGTGTGTGTGACGGGAGTGTGTGTGTGTGACGGGAGGGTGTGTGTGTGTGACGGGAGGGTGTGTGTGTGTGTGACGGGAGGGTGTGTGTGTGTGTGACGGGAGGGTGTGTGTGTGTGTGTGTGTGACGGGAGGGTGTGTGTGTGTGTGTGTGACGGGAGGGTGTGTGTGTGTGTGTGTGTGAGAGACGGGAGGGTGTGTGTGTGTGTGTGTATGACGGGAGGGTGTGTGTGTGTGTGTATATGTGTGTGTGTGTGTGTATATGTGTGTGTGTGTGTGACGGGAGGGTGTGTGTGTGTGTGTGTGTGACGGGAGGGTGTGTGTGTGTGTGTGTGACGGGAGGGTGTGTGTGTGTGACGGGAGGGTGTGTGTGTGTGACGGGAGGGTGTGTGTGTGTGTGTGTGTGTGAGACGGGAGGGTGTGTGTGTGTGTGTGTGAGACGGGAGGGTGTGTGTGTGTGTGTGTATGACGGGAGGGTGTGTGTGTGTGTGTGTGTATATGTGTGTGTGTATATGTGTGTGTGTGTGTGACGGGAGGGTGTGTGTGTGTGTGTGACGGGAGGGTGTGTGTGTGTGACGGGAGGGTGTGTGTGTGTGACGGGAGGGTGTGTGTATGTGTGTGTGAGACAGACGGGGGATGTGTATGTGTGTGAGATGGTGGGGGGTTTTGTGTGTGTGTGTATCTCAGAGAGAGACCAGGGGGAGGGGGGGGGGGGGGGGGGGTGATGCATGCGTGTGTGTCTGTGTGTGTGTGACTGAGTGAGAGACGGGGGTGTGTGTGTGTGAGAGAGACGGGGGGGGGGGGCGGTGTGTGTGAGATGGGGGGGTGCGCGCATGTGTCTGAGAGACGGGGGGGCGTGTGTGTGTGTGTGTGAGAGAGACGGGGTGGGGGTGTGCATGTCTGTGTGTGAGAGAGAGAGAGACGAGGTGTGTGCGAGAGAGAGAGACGGGGGGTGTGCATGCGTGTGCGAGAGAGAGATGGGGGTTGCATACGTATGTGTGAGAGACGGGGGGAGGTGCATGTGTGTGCGGGACAGAGAGACGGAGGGGTGGGTGTGTTTGAGATCAATAGCGAAGCGATGGCAGACATTTTGGTAATATTTGAGAATACTCAGAATAAGTATGCAATGAAAAATCCTAGGGAAGGACCCACATCCCCAGTTAACTAAAGAAGTTAAAGAAAATAACCTGCGCAAAGATGAGTGAGAGCTTGAATTAGAGGGGTTAGATTTTATACTTTACAGTCTGCTGGAATCGTGCCAGAATCGAATAAATTTTGGAAAATTAACACCAAATCCAGCTACGACCTCATTAGTTACCTCATTGAAGACCCTAGGATGAAGTCCATCAGGATATGGAGATTTGTTGGCCTGTAGCTCCCTCAGTTTGCTCAATACACTTCCCTAGTGATTATAATTTCACCAAGTTCCTTTGTCCTTTCCACCTCCCCATTTACAGCTATTACTGGAATGTTAATGATAATGCTCGATAGTGAAAACCAAAGCAAAATGTATACTCATTTCGTCTGCCATTTCCTTATTATTATAAGAACATAAGAACATAAGAAATAGGAGCAGGAGTAGGCCATCTAGCCCTTCGAGCCTGCCCCGCCATTCAATAAGATCATGGCTGATCTGTCGTGGCTCAGTTCCACCTTCCTGCCCTCTCCCCATAACCCTTAATCCCCTCTCTTATCAAAAACCCATCAACCCGCTTCTTAAAAATATTTAGCGAGGCAGCCTCCACCACTTCAACGGGCAGAGAATTCCAGAGATTCACCACCCTTTGAGTGAAGAAGTTCCTCCTCAACTCTGTTCTAAACCGCCCCCCCTTTATCTTGAGGCTGTGCCCCCTAGTCCTACTGTCTTTTTTGAGCGGGAAGAGTCTCTCCACCTCTATCCTATCCATCCCATTCATCATCTTATACGTCTCAATGAGATCTCCCCTCATTCTTCTAAACTCTAACGAGTACAAGCCTAGTTTATTCAGCCTCTCCTCATAGCTCAATCCCCTCGACTCCGGTATCAGCCTAGTAAACCTCCTCTGCACTCCCTCCAGAGCCAAAATATCCTTGCGCAGGTGCGGCGCCCAAAACTGCACACACTACTCCAGCTGCGGCCTCACCAATGCCCTATGCAGCAAGACCTCCCTACTTTTATATTCAATCACCCTCGCTATGAAGGCCAGCATCCCATTCGCCATCCTGACTACCTGCTGCACCTGCAAGCTGGGTTTTTGCGACTCATGCACAAGGACCCCGAGGTCCCTCTGCACCGTCGCCTGCTGCAGTTTTTCGCCACGTAAGTAATAGTCCTTCCTACCATTCTTCCTACCAAAGTGGACCACCTCACACTTGCCAACATTAAATTCCATTTGCCATTTCCTGGCCCATTCGTCCAGTCTATCTAGATCCTTCTGCAAACTCTCCACACCCTCCGCACAATTTGCCTTTCCCCCAATCTTGGTGTCATCAGCAAATTTCGACACCCTGCACTCGGTTCCCTCCTCCAGATCATCTATATAAATGGTAAATAGCTGAGGCCCCAGCACCGACCCCTGGGGCACCCCACTAGTCACCAACCGCCAATCCGAATAGCACCCATTGACCCCCACTCTCTGCCTCCTATTTGACAACCAATCCTCTATCCACGCTAACACCCTACCCCCAACTCCATGTCCCCTGACCTTCTGCAATATCCTCTTGAGGTACCTTGTCAAACGCCTTCTGAAAATTCAGAAAGACCACATCCACCGGCTCTCCTCTATCCACTGCCCTAGACACATCCTCGTAGAACTCCAGTAAATTTGTCAGACACGACTTCCCTTTAATAAAACTGTGTTGCGTCCGCCCTATCAAGCAATTCCCTTCTAGATGCCTCGCAATTTCCCCCTTAATGACGGATTCTAACATTTTACCTACCACAAACGTTAAACTAATCGGCCTACAATTCCCCGCCTTTTGCCTGGCACCCTTCTTAAACAACGGCGTAACATTAGCCGTTTTCCAATCTTCCGGCACTTCCCCAGAATCCAGCGACGTCTGGAAAATAACCACCAAGGCATCCACTATCACCTCCGCCATTTCTTTCAGAACCCTCGGATGCATTCCATCTGGTCCTGGGGACTTGTCCACAATCAGCCCCTCCAGTCTGTCGAGCACCACCTCTCTAGTAACAGTAATGTCAATAAGACCCTCCATTCCTACCACCTTTCCATCGCTAACACCCGGCAAATTATTCACGTCCTCCTCCGTGAAGACAGAAACAAAGAAGTTATTCAATACCTTAGCCATATCCCCATCCCCTACCACTAGGTCCCCTTTCTCATCCTCTAAAGGACCAACGTTCACCCTAGCCAGCCTCTTCCTTTTTATATATTGATAAAAACTCTTGCTATCCTTTTCTATATTAAGTGCTAGCCCATTATTAACTCCCCATTCTCACACTCTGAGGGCTAACACTCAATTTACTCTTACTTTTTAAATGCCAATAGAAATCTTGCTATCTGTATTTACATTTCTTATATTTACATAAACCTTGTTCTCTTAAAGCTTGTAAAGAATGTTTTGAGGATTGTACGAATCTTTCAGCTAATCCACTGGTTGATGGATAAGGTGTGGATTTTATATGCTGAATAACATTTACTTTGAGATCATCCTCAAACTCTTGTGAAGTAAACTGTGAATCTTTATCGCCAACATTTTGTCCCGATTTAACAAATCCTGCAGAAATTTCTTCAAGTTTGTTCAGACTTGAACCTGTGCACCCAGATCCCACCCCCCCCATTTCAGATTTCCAGAAGGTGTTTGATAAGGTGCCTCATAAAAGGTTGCTTCAGAAGGTTAGGGGGCATGGCGTTGGGGGTAAGGTGTTAGCGTGGATAGAGGATTGGTTGTCTAATAGGAGACAGAGAGTTGGTATCAAAGGCTGCTATTCTGATTGGCGGTTGGTGACTAGTGGAGTGCCCCAGGGGTCAGTGCTGGGGCCTCAGCTATTTACCATTTATATAGATGATCTGGAGGAGGGGGCTGAGTGTAGGGTGACAAAATTTGTTGATGACACGAAGATGAGTAGAAAAGCAAATTGTGCGGAGGGTGTGGAAAGTCTGCAGAGGGATCTGGATAGGCTGAGCGATGTGGGCGAGGACCTGGCAGACGGAGTATAATTTTAGCAAGTGTGAGGTTATTCACTTTGGTGGAAATAATAGTAGGAGGGATTATTATTTAAAAAGTGAAAAGCTGCAGCATGCTACGGTGCAGAGGGACCTCGGGGTCCTTGTGCATGAGTCGCAAAAACCCAGTCTGCAGGTGCAGCAGGTGATCAAGAAGGCGAATGGGATGCTGGCCTTCATAGCGAGGGGGATTGAATATAAAAGTAGGGAGGTCTTGCTGCAACTGTACATGGCACTGGTGAGGCCGCAGCTGGAGTACTGTGTGCAGTTTTGGTCGCCACACTTGTGCAAGGATATATTGGCCTTGGAGGGAGTGCAGAGGAGGTTTACTAGGCTGATAACCGGAGATGAGGGGGTTGGACTGTGAAGAGAGACTTAATAGACTGGTTGGAGTTTAGAAGGCTGAGGGGGGATGTTATAGAGATGTATAAGATAATGAAGGGGATGGATAGGGTAGAGGTAGAGAGATTCTATCTGCTTAGAAAGGACAGCAGGACTCGAGGACACAGCCTCAAGTTAAGGTGGGGTGCCGTTTAGATCGGAGTTGAGGAGGAACTTCTTCACTCAAAGGGTGGTGAATCTCTGGAATTCTCTGCCCGTTGAAGTGGTGGAGGCTGCCTCGCTAAATATTTTTAAGAAACGGGTTGATGGGTTTTTGGTTGGCAAGGGAATTAAGGGTTATGGGGAGAAAGCATGAAAGTGGAACTGATCCACTTCAGATCAGCCATGATCTTATTGAATGGCGGGGCAGGCTCGAAGGGCCAGATGGCCTACTCCTGCTCCTATTTCTTATGTTCTTATTTTTTAAAAATTCATTTGTGGGACAGGGGTGTTGCTGGCTGGCCAGCATATGTTGTGATGTGGGTATGCTGGCATTAGACTGGCGTAAACACAGTAAAAAGTCTGACAACACCAGGTTTTAGTCCAACCTACTTATTTGATAATATTCTCACAAGCTTTCGGGGTTAGCCCCTTCGTCAGGTGAATGGAGAGTTCTGGCCTCAGACAGAGCATATAAAGCACAGACAGTTTAGAGATTACTGATTAGAATGCGAATCTTTACACCTAACCTGCTGTTCAAGATCTGAAGTGGCTGATAATGTGAGTGGAAGGAGCACTGATCACAGGTTACAGAGATGTGTATTGTCTCCAGACAGTACAGTAAGTGAGGTTTTGCAAACCCAGGCAAGTCACAGGGGGTTACAGATAGTGCGACATGAACCCAAGATCCCTGTTGAGACCGTCCTCATGTGTGCGGAACTTGGCTATCAGTCTCTGTTCAGCGACTCTGCGCTGTCGTGTGTCGTGAAGGCCGCCTTGGAGAATGCTTACCCGCCTCTGACCTTCGGGTAAGGACCTGACGAAGAGGCAGTCCCCTTGAAAGCTTGTGAGGATATTATCAAATAAATAGGTTGGACTAAAACCTGGTGTTGTCAGACTTTTTACTGTGTTTACGCCAGTCCAACGCCGGCACACCCACATCTTGCCTGCAGAAGGCAGAGAGTGGTTGTGGATGGGGCTTTTTCTGAATGGAGGTCAGTCACCAGCGGAGTGCCCCAGGGATCTGTTCTGGGACCCTTGTTGTTTGTCATTTTCATAAATGACCTGGATGAGGAAGTGGAGGGATGGGTAAGTAAGTTCGCTGATGACACGAAGGTCGGTGGTGTTGTGGATGGTCTGGAAGGATGTCAAAAGTTGCAGCAGGACATAGATAGGATGCAGGACTGGGCGAAGAAGTGGCAGATGGACTTCAACGCAGCATGGGAAACAGGCCCTTCGGCCCAACGAGCCCACGTCGCCGCATCTTCCTACACCTACCCTGCCCTGTGTGTATGTGAATGGAACTCCTAATGTAGCCAGATTCAGGGGAGAATAGTGTCAATTTGGTACACCAATCAGCCTAAGAGCACATCTTTAGGGTGTGGGAGGAAACCGGAGCACCCGGAGGAAACCCACGCAACCACAGGGAGAATGCACAAACTCCCACAGACACCGGCCCAAATCCATGTGCCTGCACTGCCAGCAGTGCTAGTCACTGAGCTGTTGCGGTGCCCATCTGCTGGTCCAGGATTAAGCACACACACCGACATGAAGTACTAGGCCACTCCTGGAACCTCCAAGAGCAGCCCACGCACGACCCACCGTGTGCATGCATCTACCTTGATATGGGAGAGGGGGGGGAGAGAGGGTGCCACTAGACTGGCTAAATCTAATGGTCAGGGACAAAAGGGGGCTGCTGGGAGGAGGAAGGGGGGTGAGGAGCGGAGGCCTCAGCCTCTTAACCTGCATAACAGGTTTGAGGTTCTTGCTTCCAGTCTGGAAGAGGACGAGGCAGGAGAGGTTGGTGAGCAAACTGCACAAGGTACAGTGATGCAGCAGGACATAGGCAAAGAGAAGGGGAAAAGGAACGTAGTAGTGATTGGGGATAGTGGGGTGAAGGGTATTGACACTGTCCTTTGTTACAATGACAAAGTGCACAGAAGGGTGTGTTGTCTGCCTAGTGCTCGGGTACAGGATGTCGCAGCTGGGCTGCAGAGGAATCTGGAGTGGGAGGGTGAGAACCCGGTCGTTGTAGTACATGTGGGTGCCGGCGACGTAGGCAAAGTGTGGACTGAGGATCTGGTGAGGGAGTATGAGAAGCTGGGAATGGAATTAAAAAGTAGAACCGACAAGGTTCTCTGGGCTACTGCCTGAACCGAGGGCAGACGGGCGTAGGGTTGACAGGATAAAGGAAGTGAATGGGTGGTTCAGGGATTGATGTGGGAGGAATGGGTTCGAATTTATGGGGCATTGGCACCAGTATTGGGGTAGGTGGGACCTGTTCGGGCAGGATGGGGTTGGTCTGAATCATGCTGGGACCAGAGTGCTGGCGAATCGAGTAAAGAGGACTGTAAGACAGGGCTTTAAACTAATTAGGGGGGGGGAGGGTGCGAGGGTAGGTGACGCTATGAGGTCTAAAGTTAAGGATAGGGTACAGGTAAGGGAAGAGGCCAAGGATGTCCCAATTGGTGGCGTTACGGCAAATAGGGTCCAGGTGAAGGCTGGGATGAAAGCACTTTATCTGAATGCACGAAGCATTCGGAATAAAGTGGATGAGCTGGTGGCGCAGATCGACACAAATGAATACGATCTGGTGGCCATTACAGAGACATGGCTGCAAGGTGACAGGGACTGGGAGATGAATGTACAGGGCTATCAAGTGTTTAGGAAGGATAGGCAGGAGGAAAGAGGGGGTGGCGTAGCTCTGCTGATTAAGGATAGTATCAAGGTGGTAGCAAGGGATGATATCGGAGCCAAAGAGCAGAAAGTGGAATCGTTGTGGGTGGAGATTAGGAACAGCAAAGGGAGGAAGACGCTAGTGGGTGTCGTCTATAGGCCCCCGAATAATAATCTGGAGGTGGGGCGGGCTGTTAACACGCAAATAAGTGCGGCGTGCAGGAATGGGACGGCAGTAGTTATGGGAGATTTCAATCTGCATATTGATTGGTTGACCCATGTTGGACGAGGTGGGCTCGAGGAGGAGTTCTTGGAATGCTGCAGGGATAATTTCCTTGAACAGTGTGTGTTGGAGCCGACGAGGGAGCGAGCTATCTTGTGCTATGTAATGAGGCGGGTAGAATTAGGGACCTTGCGGTGAAGGATCCTCTTGGAGAGAGTGATCATTGTATGGTGGAGTTTCTGGTGCAGATGGAGGAGGAGAAAGTGGGTTCCCGGACACGCGTCCTTTGTTTGAATAGAGGGGAGTATGGTAGGATGAGAGAAGAATTGGCGAATGTGGACTGGGGGAGTGCGTTGGAAGGTAGGTCTGCTGAGGAGCAGTGGAGGATCTTTAAGGAGATCTTTCTTGGTGCTTAGCAGAAATTTATTCCGATGATTAAAAAGGACAGTAGGAGGAGAGGTAATAAGCCGTGGATAACGAAGGAGGTGAAGGAAAATGTTAAATTAAAAGCGGAGAAGTTTAGAGTAGCTAAGAGCAGTGGGCGAGAAGAGGATTGGGAAAGGTTTAAATGTCAACAAAGATTGACAAAGAAGTTGATAAAGGAGGGTAGGAGAAGCTATGAGGCTGGGCTAGCACTTAATATAAAAAAGGATAGCAAGAGTTTTTATAAATATATAAAAAGGAAGAGGCTGGCTAGGGTGAACGTTGGTCCTTTAGAGAATGAGAAAGGGGAGCTAGTGGTAGGGGATGGGGATATGGCTAAGGTCTTGAATAACTTTTTTGTTTCTGTCTTCACGGAGGAGGACGTGAATAATTTGCCGGGTGTTAGCGATGGAAAGGTGGTAGGAATGGAGGGTCTTAATGACATTATTTTTACTAGAGAGGTGGTGCTCGACAGACTGGAGGGGCTGATTGTGGACAAGTCCCCAGGACCGGATGGAATGCATCCGAGGGTTCTGAAAGAAATGGCGGAGGTTATAGTGGATGCCTTGGTGGTTATTTTCCAGACGTCGCTGGATTCCGGGGAAGTGCCGGAAGATTGGAAAACGGCTAATGTTACGCCGTTGTTTAAGAAGGGTGCCAGGCAAAAGGCGGGGAATTATAGGCCGGTTAGTTTAACGTCTGTGGTAGGTAAAATGTTAGAATCCGTCATTAAGGAGGAAATAGCGAGGCATCTTGAGGGGAATTGCTTGATAGGGCGGACGCAACACGGTTTCATTAAAGGGAAGTCGTGTCTGACAAATTTACTTGAGTTCTATGAGGATGTGTCTAGGGCAGTGGATAGAGGAGAGCCGGTGGATGTGGTCTTTCTGGATTTTCAGAAGGCGTTTGACAAGGTACCTCACGAGGTTATTGCAGAAGGTCAGGGGACATGGAGTTGGGGGTAGGGTGTTAGCGTGGATAGAGGATTGGTTGTCAAATAGGAGGCAGAGAGTGGGAGTCAATGGGTGCTACTCGGATTGGCGGTTGGTGACTAGTGGGGTGCCCCAGGGGTCGGTGCTGGGGCCTCAGCTATTTACCATTTATATAGATGATCTGGAGGAGGGAACCGAGTGCAGGGTGTCGAAATTTGCTGATGACACCAAGATTGGGGGAAAGGCAAATTGTGCGGAGGGTGTGGAGAGTCTGCAGAAGGATCTAGATAGGCTGGGTGAATGGGCCAGGAAATGGCAAATGGAATTTAATGTTGGCAAGTGTGAGGTGGTCCACTTTGGTAGGAGGAATGGTAGGAAGGACTATTACTTACGTGGCGAAAAACTGCAGCAGGCGACGGTGCAGAGGGACCTCGGGGTCCTTGTGCATGAGTCGCATAAACCCAGCTTGCAGGTGCAGCAGGTGGTCAGGAAGGCGAATGGGATGCTGGCCTTTATAGCGAGGGGGATTGAATATAAAAGTAGGGAGGTCTTGCTACAGCTGTATAGGGCATTGGTGAGGCCGCAGCTGGAGTACTGTGTGCAGTTTTGGGCGCCGCACTTGCGCAAGGATATTTTGGCCCTGGAGGGAGTGCAGAGGAGGTTTACGAGGCTGATACCAGAGTTGAGGGGATTGAGCTATGAGGAGAGGCTGAATAAACTAGGCTTGTACTCGTTAGAGTTTAGAAGAATGAGGGGAGATCTCATTGAGACGTATAAGATGATGAATGGGATGGATAGGATAGAGGTGGAGAGACTCTTCCCGCTCAAAAAAGACAGTAGGACTAGGGGGCACAGCCTCAAGATAAAGAGGAGGCGGTTTAGAACAGAGTTGACGAGTAACTTCTTCACTCAAAGGGTGGTGAATCTCTGGAATTCTCTGCCCGTTGAAGTGGTGGAGGCTGCCTCGCTAAATATATTTAAGAAGCGGGTTGATGGGTTTTTGATAAGAGAAGGGATTAAGGGTTATGGGGAGAGGGCGGGAAGGTGGAACTGAGCCATGACAGATCAGCCATGATCTTATTGAATGGCGGGGCAGGCTCGAAGGGCTAGATGACCTACTCCTGCTCCTATTTCTTATGTTCTTATGCTTTAAGATTTCCAGCACCACCTTCTCTGTAATATGTACACTGCGCAAGACATCTCAATTTATTTCCCCAAGTTCCCTAACATCCATGCTTTTCTCAACGGTAAATACTGATGAGAAATATTCATTTACGATCTCACCCATCTCTTGTGGATCTGCACGTAGATGACCTTGTTGATCCTTAAGAGGCCCGACTCTCTCTCTTGTTACCCTTTTACCCTTTATGTATTTTGTAGAAGCTCTTTGGATTCTCCTTTGCCTTATCTGCCAAAACAATCTTATGTCCCCTTTTTACCCTCCTAATTTCTTTCTTAACTCTATTCCTACACCCCCTATACTCTTCAAGGGATTCACTTGATCTCAGCTGCTTATGCATGTCATGTGCCTCTTTCTTCTTCTTGACCAGGCCCTCATATCCCGAATCACTCATAGTTCCCAACTTTTGCCAGCCTTGCCCTTCACTCTAAGAGGGATGTAGGGTGCCCTGAACCCTGGTTAACACATTTCTGAAAGCCTCCCACTTACCAGACGTCCCTTTCCCTTTGCCTTCCCACAGACTCCCCCAGTTAACTTTTGAAAGTTCCTGCCTGATACCATCAAAATTGGCCTTGCCCCAATTTAGAATTTTAACTTTTGGGCCAGACCTATCGTTCTCCATAGCTATTTATGGTGGGTTAGTAAGTTTGCCGACGATACGAAGGTTGGTGGTGTTGTGGATGGTCTGGAGGGATGTCAGAAGTTGCAGCGTGACATAGATAGGATGCAAGACTGGGCGGAGAAGTGGTAGATGAACTTCAACGCGGATAAATGTGTAGTGGTCCATTTTGGCAGGTCAAAAGGGATGAAGGAGTACACTATCAAGGGTAGGAGTCTTAGCAGTGTTGAGAAGCAGGTGGACCTTAGGGTCAGGGTCCATAGGACTCTTAAATCAGCCTCGCAGGTGGAAGATGTGGTCAAGAAGGCGTATGGTGTACTGGCCTTCATTAATCGAGGGATTGAGTTTAGGAGTTGGGAGGTAATGCTGCAACTTTATAAGACCCTTGTTAGACCCTACTTGGAGTACTGTGCGCAGTTCTGGTCGCCTCACTACAGGAAGAATGTGGCAGCTATTAAGAGGGTGCAGAGGAGATTTACAAGGATGTTGCCTGGACTGGGAGGCATGCCTTATGAAGATAGGTTGAGGGAGCTGGGACTCTTTTCCCTGGAGAGACGAAGGATGAGAGGCGACCTGATAGAGGTTTATAAAATGTTGAGAGGAATAGATAGGGTGGATTCTCGGAGGCTATTTCCCTGGGCTGAAATGGTTACTACGAGAGGACACAGGTTTAAGGTGCTGGGGAGCAAGTACAGAGGAGATGTCAGGGGTAAGTTTTTCACTCAGAGGGTGGTGGGTGAGTGGAATTGGCTGCCATTGGTGGTGGTGGAGGCGAACTCACTGGGGCATTTTAAGAGACTTCTGGATGAGTACATGGGATTTAATGGGATTGAGAGTTATAGATAGGCCTGGGAGGTAGGGATATGACCAGCGAGACACTTGTGGGCCGAAGGGCCTGTTTGTGCTGTAGTGTTCTATGTTCTATCTTAAAACTAATAGAATTATGGTCACTGGTCCCAAAGTGACCCCTCAGTAACACTTCTGTCACCTGCCCTTCCTTATTTCCCAAGAGGAGGTCAAGTTTTATCCCCTCTCTAGTCGGGCCTTCCACAGACTGAATGAGAAATTCCTCCTGAATACACTCAACAAATTTCTCTCCATCCATCCCTCTAATACTATGGCTGTCCCAATCAAAGTTGGGAAAGTTAAAATCTCCAATTATTACCATCCTTCTTTTCTTGGAGCTATCTGTAATCTCCTTACATAAGAACATAAGAAATAGGAGCAGGAGTAGGCCATCCAGCCCTTCGAGCCTGCCCCGCCATTCAATAAGATCATGGCTGATCTGAAGTGGATCAGTTCCACTTTCCTGCCTGCTCCCCATAACCCTTAATTCCCTTGTCTATCAGAAACCTATCTACCCGTGGCTTAAACACTTACATATTTGCGCCTCGATTTCCCGCTGACTGTTTAGGGGCCTATAGTACAACCCTATCAAAGTGATTTCCCCCTTCTTATTTCTCAGTTCTACCAATACTCAGTGGGTGCACCCTCAGATATATCCCCTTTCAGTACAGCCATGATGCTTTCCCTAATCAAAAATGCAACTCCCCCTCCTCTTATCTCCTGTTTTATCCTTCCTATAGCATCTGTACCCTGGAACATTGAGCTGTCAGTCCTGCCTCTCCCTTAGCCATGTTTCAGTAATTGCTATAATATCCCAGTCCCATGTACCCATCCATGTCCTGAGTTCACCTACCTTGCCCATCAGGCCTCTTGCGTTGAAATAAATGCAGTTTAATCTGAACTTCTCTTGTTCTCTGTCTTGTTTTTGTCTCATCATTAAGTTAGGAAGGCACTACTAGGAATACTAGAAGGCGCTAGGATTACTGACACTGCCTTTACTACTTAATGTGCTCTCTTTGTCTTCTGTGCTGTCCTCAAACTTCTCTTCTGTCTCCCTGCCAAACTAGTTCAAACCCCCCCCGATTGGCTCTAGCAAATCTCCCCGCCAGGATATTCATTCCCCTCCAGTTCAGGTGTAACCTATCCCTCTTGAACAGGTCACCCTTTCCCAGAAAAGATCCCAATGATCCAAAAATCTAAATCCCTGTTCCCTGCACCAGCTCTCAAGCCAGGCATTCATCTGCCTAATCCTCCTATTCATACTCTCATTAGCACTTGACACCGAGAGTAGTCCTGAAATTACTGCCTTCGAGGCCCTGCACTTTACTCACTTGCCTAACTCTATTCACATTTCAGAACCTCATCTCATTATCCACCTGTGCCGTTGGGTATATACTACAAATAAGAGAGGTTCCAGCACTGATCCCTGCGGAACACCAGTAGCTGCAGATCTCCCATTCTGAAAAACACCCTTCCTCCGCTACTCTCTGTCTTCTATAACCAACTGAGTTCTGTATCCATCCAGCCAGCCCACCCAAAACTCCATTACCTGGATTATCCCAGATCTTAAACAAAGGAACAGCATTGTTCAGTGGCCCGTAGATTAGATTATCATCTAGGTAACGTTGTATGCCTGAGACAAGACTTAAAGTCTGATCTTTTACTGTCCTCTCACTACTTCCCATTTTGTCCTGGAGACGATTGACTTGATGTACTTCATTTTTCAAATGGCCCCAGCCATACAGTAGAACACCCCCCTCTTTTCAAATGTGCCGATTACTGTCTGGAATCTCACCCTGCTGTTTTAAAACCATATAGAGTTATTTTTCTTCCTTGGTCGTCCTGTACTGGCATTTCAATCTTTAACCCTGTTGCTGATTTTCCCCAGCTTTCTAATATTCAAACTCCACAATGTTTCTTTCCTCTACTTCGAATCTTTCCTGATGTTTCCAATGAAACAAAATCACAATTTGATGCCAATTTTCTTTTTGTAATATCCTAACTATGTCGGGGGGTTGTGGGTGTTTGAAGCAAAAAGTAAAGTGCTGGTTTGCACACAAACACCAACAAATTTATTGACAGAACTGTTACCTGTCATGAAACTCAAAAGGAACACTAATGACATTACCGTCAAATCATGTGACTGGCCCTTAAAGCAACCATGCATCCACTTTAAATATTTAACAATAATGTTTCCTTTTTTAAGAAAATGCGTACGAACAGAGTCGCAGGACCACAAATTAATCATAGAGGTTTACAGCACAGAAACAAGATATGTTCTCCAAAGTCCCCTCAGAAGTTTCTTTTACTATGAGTCAGCTTGTCTCATGACATTCTGGGAAAGGGGCAGAAAGGGGACACGAGATTGTTTGGGCAGATAAGGCAAAGGAGAATCCAAAGAGCTTCTACAAATACATAAAGGGCAAAAGAGTAACAAGGGAGAGAGTCGGGCCTCTTAAGGATCAACAAGGTCATCTATGTGCGGATCCACGAGATGGGTGAGATCCTAAATGAATATTTCTCATCAGTATTTACTGCTGAGAAAAGCATGGATGTTAGGGAACTTGGGGAAATCTTGAGAAGTGTATGTATAACTGAGAAGGTGGTGCTGGAAGTCTTAAAGCACATCAAGGTAGATAAATCCCTGGGACCTGATGAAATGTATCCCAGGACATTGTGGGAGGCTAGGGAGGAAATTGTGGGTCCCCAGCTGAGATATTTGAATCATCGATAGTCACGGGTGAGGTGCCTGAAGATTGGAGAGTGGCAAATGTTGTGCCTTTGTTTAAAAAGGGCTGCAGGGAAAAGCCTGGGAACTACAGGCCAGTGAGACTCACAGCTGTGCTGGGTAAATTGTTAGGAAGTATTATGAGACACAGGATCTACAGGCATTTAGAGACACAAGGATTGATTAGGGACAGTCAGCATGGCTTTGAGTGGAAAATCATGTCTCACAAATTTGATTGAGTTTTTTGAAGGGGTAACCAAGAAGGTAGATGAGGGCAGTGCAGTTGATGTTGTCTACATGGACTTTAGCAAGGTCTTTGACAAGGTATCGCATGGTAGGTTGTTGCATAAGGTTAAATCTCACAGGATCCAGGGTGAGGTATCTAAATGGATACAAAATTGGCTTCTTAACAGAAGCCAGAGGGTGGTTGTAGAGGGTTTCAAACTGGAGACGTGTGACCAGCGGTGTGCCTCAGGGATTGATGATGGGTCAGTTGTTATTTATCATTTAGACTAATGATTTGGATGAGAATATAGGAGGCATGGTTAATAAGTTTGCAGATGATACCAAGATTGGTAGCCTCTGACTATCCACTCAATCAATGCCTTTCAACATTTTATATACCTCTATCAGGTCACCCCTCATCCTTCACCTCTCCAAGGAGAAAAGGCTGAGCTCACTCAACCTATCTTCATAAGGCATGCCACCCAATCCAGGCAACATTCTTGTAAATCTCCTCTGCACCCTTCCAATAGCTTCCACATCCTTCCTGTAATGAGGCGACCAGAACTGAGCACAGTACTCCAAGTGCGGTCTGACCAGGGTTCTATATAGCTGCAACATTAGTCTTGACTCCTAAACTCAATTAGAACATAGAACATTACAGCACAAACAGGCCCTTCGGCCCACGAGTTGCGCCGATCACATCAACACCTACCAACCTACAGACCTATCTACAACCCCAATCCCATAAAACCCCATATACTCATCCAGAAGTCTTTTAAAAGACCCCAGCGAGTTCGCCTCCACCACCGATGACGGCAGCCGATTCCATTCACTCACCACCCTCTGAGTGAAAAACTTACCCCTAACATCACTTCTGTACTTTCCTCCCCGCACCTTAAATCTGTGTCCTCTCGTAGCGACCACTTCAACCCGGGGAAATAGCCTCTGAGAATCCACCCTATCTATTCGTCTCAACATTTTATAAACCTCTATCAGGTCGCCTCTCAACCTTCGTCTCTCCAGGGAAAAGAGACCCGGCTCCCTCAACCTATCTTCATAAGGCATGCCTCCCAGTCCAGGCAGCATCCTTGTAAATCTCCTCTGTACCCTTTCAATAGCTTCTACATCTTTCCTATAGTGAAGCGACCAGAACTGCGCACAGTACTCCAAATGAGGCCAGACAAGGGTCTTATAAAGTTGAAGCATTACCTCCCGACTCCTAAACTCAATCCCTCGATTAATGAAGGCCAGTACACCATACGCCTTCTTGACCACCTCTTCCACCTGCGAGGCCGATTTAAGAGTCCTGTGGACCCGGACGCAAAGATCCTTCTGCTCTTCAACGCTACTAAGACTTCTGCCCTTGATAGTGTACTCGTTCATCCCGTTGGTTCTGCCGAAATGGACGACTACGCATTTATCCGCATTGAAGTCCATCTGCCACTTCTCCGCCCAGTCCTGCATCCTATCTATGTCCTGCTGCAACTTTTGCCATCCTTCCAGACCATCCACAACACCACCGACCTTCGTGTCATCAGCGAACTTGCTAACCCATCCCTCCACTTCCTCATCCAGGTCATTTATGAAAATGACAAACAACAAGGGTCCCAGAACAGATCCCTGGGGCACCTCACTGGTGACTGACCTCCATTCCGAAAAAGACCCATCCACAACCACTCTCTGCCTTCTGCAGGCAAGATGTGGGTATGCCGGCGTTGGACTGGTGTAAACACAGTAAAAAGTCTGACAACACCAGGTTTTAGTCCAACCAATTTATTTGATAATATTCTCACAAGCTTTCGAGGGGACTGCCTCTTCGTCAGGTGAATGGAAAGAACTCTCCATTCACCTGACGAAGAGGCTGCCCCCTCGAAAGCTTGTGAGAATATTATCAAATAAATCGGTTGGACTAAAACCTGGTGTTGTCAGACTTTTTTCTGCAGGCAAGCCAGTTCTGGATCCACAAGACCAAAGGCCCTTGGATCCCATGCCCTCTCACCTTCTCAAGAAGTCTTGCATGGGGGACCTAATCAAACGCCTTGCTGAAGTCCATGTACACTACGTCCACGGCACTTCCTTCGTCAATGTGTTCAGTCACATTATCGAAGAACTCAACTAGGCTTGTAAGGCACGACCTGCCCTTGACAAATCCATGCTGACTATTCCTGATCATGTCAAACCTCTCCAAATGCTCGTAAATCTTGTCCCTCAGAAGCCTCTCCATCAGCTTACCAACCACTGAGGTCAGACTCACCGGTGGTAATTTCCCGGGCTATCTCTGTTCCCTTTCTTGAAAATAGGAACTATATCCGCAATCCTCCAATCCTCCGGAACCTCTCCCGTCTCCATTGACGACGCAAAGATCATCGCCAGGGGCTCTGCAATCACTTCCCTCGCCTCCCACAGTATCCTGGGGTACATCCCATCTGGTCCAGGCGACTTATCTACCTTGATAGAATTCAAAAGTTCCAACACATCCTCCTCCTTAATATTCACGTATTCAATCTTTTCCATCTGCTGCAAATCCATAACAAAATCTTCCGGATCAGCTTCCACTGTGAATACTGAGGCGAAGTACTCGTTAAACACCTCTGCCATTTCTTCTAGTTCCACACAAACCTTTCCCCCCTCACCTTTTATAGGTCCTATCCCTTCTCTTCTTATCCTTTTACCTTTCACACATGTATAGAAGGCCTTGGGATTCTCCTTAATCTTACCCACCAAGGTCTTCTCATGACCCCTTCTGGCTCTCCTAATTTCCCTTTTAAGCTCCTTTCTACAGTCCTTATACTCCTCAAGATCTTTAACCTCTCCTAATTCCCTGAACCTTTTGTACACCTTCCCTTTTCTCCTGACTAGGTTCAACACAGCCTTCGTGCACCATGGTTCCCGCGACCTACCAAAACCTCCTTGTCTCATCGGAACGTTGTCATGCATAGCTCCAGACAAACATTCCTTGAATATCCGCCACCTTCCTTCGGTACTTTTCCCTAAGAACGCCTCCTTCCAGTTTATTTGTCCAAGTAACTTCCTGACTTGTTCGTATCTCCCCTTATTCCAGACAAACACCTTCCTAGCCTCCCTGATCCTATCTCGTTCCAATGCAACTGTGAAGGAGATAGAATTATGGTCACCATTCCCAAGATGCTCTCCTACCGAGAGATCCATCACCTGCCCTGGTTCATTCGCCAGTACCAGGTCAAGTACTGCCTCTCCCCTCGTAGGCTTGTCCACATACTGTGTCAGGAAACCTTCCTGAACACACCTAACAAACTCCTCCCCATCCAAACCCCTTACCCTAGGGATATTCCAGTCGATGTTTGGGAAATTGAAGTCTCCCATCACGACAACTCTGTTATTAATACATCTCTCCAGAATCTGGTTCCCTATCTGCACTTCAACTTCCCTGTCACTATTGGGCGGCCTATAGAATACACCCAGTAAAGTTTTCGACCCTTTGCTGTTCGTAACTTCCACCCACAGAGACTCTGTAAATAGTCCCTCCACGGCATCCTCTTTCTCTGCAGCCATGACACTGTCCCTGATTAACAGTGCCACTCCACCACCTCTTCTGCCATCCTCTTTGTCCTTCCTGAAGCATCTGAAACCTGGCACCTGAAGTACCCAGTCCTGTCCCTGAGACATCCAACTCTCCGTAATGGCCACCACATCACAATCCCAAGCAGCTATCCACGCCCTAAGCTCATCTACCTTATTCACTACACTCCTGGCGTTAAAATATATACACTTCAGCCCCTCAGTCTGGGCATTTCCCTTCTCCACCCCCTGTCTAACCTCCCTCCCATATTGCCTGCGGTCCTCCCCTACCTGGGAGCGAACCTCCTCCGTCCCAGTTTCCCCATCGCAATTCCCTCCCCCCATCCTTTCTAGTTTAAAGTCCCCCCGGTAGCCTTAGCCAGTCTTCCCACCAAGATATTAGTCCCCCTGGGATTTAAGTGCCACCTATCCTGACTGTACAGGTCCCACCTACCCCTAAAGAGGTCCCAGTGATCTAGGAACCGAATTCCCTGCCCTCTACACCAGTCCCTCAGCCACGCATTCACCCTCCACCTCATTTCATTTCTTCCCTCATTCTCCCGTGGCACAGGCAGCAATCCTGAGATTACTACCTTCGCTTTTCTCTTCCTCAGCTGCCTACCCAGTTCCCTATAGTCCCTTTTCACGAGTGCCTCCCTCTTGCCTACATCAGTAGTACCTATATGTACTACAACCTCTGGTTCCTCACCCTCCCCTTTCAGGATGTCTGGGATACGCCCAGAGACATCCCAAATCCCAGCCCCAGGGAGACAAACCACCATCCGCGACTCCCGTCTACGTCCACAAAAACGCCTGTCCGCCCCCCTCACTGTGGAGTCCCCTATTAACACTACCTTTCTGCTCTCTTTTGATTTTTGGACTAATTTATAGTAGGTGAAAAAAAAACTTGACCCGAGTGCCCTAGCAACTACTTCCGGGGTCAAACTTAAAGCAAGCAAAAAAAAACCCCCACTAAACTCACTAAAACAAAGTTAGTTTTTTTAAAAGAAAGAAAAAGTCGCTGTACTCACCCACAAGCTCTCCAGTCGCAAATCGCAGCCTCTCTTCAGTGCTCCCACGGAACAATGAGCCTCATAGTCAATATCTTTTCCCAAAGGACTGGGTCAAGGACTGTATCTCAGTGTCAGAGAGGAACTTTGATGAGGACTTGTCAGTTGAGGTAGTATGGGCGGAGATTAGAAATAGGAGAGGAGAGGTCACCCTGTTGGGAGTCTTTTATAGACCTCCAAAAAGTTCTAGAGAGGTTGAGGAAAGGATTGCGGAGACGATCCTTGTTAGGAGTGAAAGTAATAGGGTAATTGTTATGGGGGACTTTAACTTTACTCATGTAGATTGGAATTGCTACAGCTCTGGCTCGTTAGAGGGGTCAGTTTTTGTTCAAAGTGTGCAAGAAGGTTTTTTGACTCAGTATGTAGATAGGCCGACGAGAGGTGAGGCTATATTGGATTTGGTGCTCGGTAATGAGCCAGACCAGGTGCTAGACTTGGAAGTTGGTGTACAGTTTGGGGATAGTGACCACAATTCGATTACGTTCACCTTAGTGATGGAAAGGGATAGGCATGAACCTCGGGTCAGTAGTTTCAGCTGGGGGAAGGGTAATTATGAGGCTATTAGGAGAGAATTAGGAAGCATTGGTTGGAATGGGAGATTACAGGGACTGGGAACATCCGAGATGTGGAGATTTTTCAAGGAGCAGCTATTGCGGGTCTGTGATAAGTATATCCCTGTCAGGCAAGGAGGATTTGGTAGGCCCAGGGAACCGTGGTGCACCAAAAAAGTTGATTCGTTGGTTAGGAAGAAAAAGGAGGCTTATGTTCGGATGAGGCTTGAGGGCTCAGGTAGTGCATTAGAAAGTTTTAGATTGGCTAGGAGGGAGTTAAGAGGGAGTTAAGAAGGGCTAAAAGAGGACATGAGATGACTTTGGCTGATAGGATTAAGGAGAACCCTAAGGCGTTTTACAGGTATGTCAAGAACAGAAGGTTGGTTAGGACAAGATTAGGGCCAGTTACAGACAGTAGAGGGAAGTTGTGTGTGGAACCGGAGGAGATTGGAGAGGCGTTGAACCAATATTTCTCTTCGGTGTTCACGCAAGGGGACAGGAATGTAGCTGAGGAGGACACTGGGGTGCAGGGGTGTGAAATAGATAGTATTGCAGTTGATACGGGGGATGTGCTGGATATTTTAGAGGGATTGAAAATAGATAAGTCCCCTGGTCCAGATGGGATTTACCCTAGGATTCTTTGGGAGACAAGAGGGGTGATTGCGGAGCCTCTGGCTCTGATCTTCAGGTCGTCGTTAGTCTCTGGTATAGTACCAGAAGATTGGAGGACAGCAAATGTTGTCCCATTGTTTAAGAAGGGGAGAAGGGACTTCCCTGGGAATTATAGACCGGTGAGTTTTACTACTGTGGTGGGTAAGGTTTTGGAAAGGATTATTAGAGACAGGATTTATAGTTATTTGGAAAGTAATGAGTTGATTAGGGACAGTCAGCATGGTTTTGTAGCGGGTAGGTCATGCCTTACTAACCTTATCGAGTTCTTTGAGAAAGTGACCAAAGAGGTGGATAGGGGTAAGGCAGTTGATGTGGTGTATATGGATTTTAGCAAGGCGTTTGATAAGATTCACCATGGTAGGCTTCTGCAGAAAATGCAGATGTATGGGATTGGGGGTGATCTAGGTAATTGGATCAGGAATTGGCTAGCAGATAGGAGACAGAGAGTGGTGGTTGATGGGAAATATTCGTCATGGAGTTCGGTTACAAGTGGTGTGCCTCAGGGATCTGTTTTGGGGCCACTGCTGTTTGTAATTTTTATTAATGATCTGGATGAGGGTATAGTTGGGTGGATTAGTAAGTTTGCTGATGACACCAAAGCTGGAGGTGTGGTAGATTGTGAGGAAGGGTGTCATAGTTTGCAGGATGACTTAGAAAGGTTGCAGAGCTGGGCTGAGAGGTGGCGGATGGAGTTTAATGTGGAAAAGTGTGAGGTAATTCATTTCGGTAGGAATAACAGATGTGTTGAGTATAGGGCTAACGGGAGGACTTTGAATAGTGTGGAGGAGCAGAGGGATCTAGGTGTATGTGTACATAGATCCCTGAAAGTTGGGAATCAAGTAGATAAGGTTGTTAAGAAGGCATACGGAGTCTTGGCGTTTATTGGTAGGGGGATTGAATTTAGGAGTCGCAGCGTCATGATGCAACTGTACACATCTCTGGTGCGGCCGCACTTGGAGTTTTGTGTGCAGTTCTGGTCCCCACATTACAGGAAGGATGTAGAGGCTTTGGAGAGGGTGCAGAGGAGGTTTACCAGGATGTTGCCTGGTATGGAGGGGAGATCCTATGAGGAGAGATTGAGAGATTTGGGGTTGTTTTCGCTGGAAAGAAGGCGGCTAAGAGGGGATCTTATTGAAACATATAAGATGATTAGAGGTTTAGACAGGGTAGATAGTGATAGCCTTTTTCCTAGGATGGAGAAAGCTAGCACGAGGGGGCACGATTTTAAATTAAGGGGGGGTAGTTATAGGACAGATGTCAGGGGTAGGTTCTTTACCCAGAGGGTGGTGAGGGACTGGAATGCCCTGCCAGCTGCAGTTGTAAATGCACCTAGTTTGGGGGCGTTTAAGAGATCTGTGGATAGGTTTATGGATGAAAAGGGATTGGTTTAGGCTAGTGGGTCATTGTTTTGTAACTGGTCGGCGCAACATCGTGGGCCGAAGGGCCTGTTCTGCGCTGTTATGTTCTATGTTCTAAAGGGAGGGGAGTCTCAAGCTAGAGGACACAGATTTCGGGTCAGTGGGGAGAGATACAAATGTATCCAGAGGGGTAATATTTCCACACAAAGGGTGGTGAGTGTCTGGAACAAGCTGCCTGAGGTAGTTGTAGAGCTGGGTAAATTTTGTCTGCCTTTAACTATCCATTCTCTGACTGTATTAAGATGGCACCGAAATTTTGATTTACCGCTGAAGTCCTCTTTCCTTTTTAAATCTGGTTGCTGCAGCTGTCTCTTCAATTCTTCCTGATTTAATGATGCCTCTGATTGCTAAGCAGCAACTTTATATTTCTGCCACTCAGGTTATTTTTCACGCCATAACCCTCTCTAAGCACAGTAGAAGCCCAGTTTGAGCTGAGGAAATCCCTGCTCATACAAACACCTTTGCCCAGCATGAATCTATCTCTAGGTTTACTCTTCCTTACACAACAACACTAGATTAAAACAGTGCTGGATTTCTAATATTTAACAATAGAAATATAAATCCCTAAAAACTACCTTTGTTTGCCTGCCAGTGGCAATGATTGGGTGAATAAGAATGTGCTAATACTCAACGTTGACTTATCATTTTTTGCAATCATTTTATTAGTATCAGAGCACTGGGAATTGGTTTTGTAGCACGTGGAAAAGTATGCCCTCCCCTGAACAGTTGCACGTTTTACCAATTTTATTATTAAGTTCAATGATCAACAATTTTCAATCAAACACTTGGGGACTTGGAAATATTAAAGTTTCAGTTAGTGCCATAGATAGGCTGGTAGATTGGGCAGATAGATGGCAAATGGAATTTAATCCGGAGAAATGCGAGATGATGCACTTTGGCCGGAATAATGTGGAAGGGAGTTATATGATAAAAGGTAGAACTATCCGGAGTATAGATACGCAGAGAGACCTGGGGGTGCAGGTACACAAGTCCCTGAAGGTGTCGGTGCAGGTGCAGAATATGATGAGGAAAGCGTATGGCATGTTAGCCTTCATAGGAAGGGGTATAGAATATAAGAGTAGGAGTCTGATGTTGCAGTTGTATAGAACGTTGGTTAGGCCTCACCTGGAGTACTGCATCCAGTTCTGGTCGCCGTACTACCGGAAGGATGTAGAGATCCTGGAGAGAGTGCAGAGGAGATTTACCAGGATGTTGCCTGGTATGGAAGGGCTGTCTTACGAGGAAAGATTGAACGCACTTGGGCAGTTTTCCCTTGAGAGACGTCGGCTGAGGGGGGATTTGATAGAGGTTTATAAGATTATGAAGGGGACAGATAGAGTAGATGGTGATAAGCTTTTTCCGCTATTAGAAATGGATAGAACGAGGGGTCACGGGCTTAGGGTGAGGGGGGCTAGATATAAGACTAATGTTAGAGGGCAGTTTTTCACACAAAGGGTAGTGGGGATGTGGAATGCACTGCCGAGTGAGGTGGTGGAAGCAGGCACGCTAGGGTTGTTCAAGAGTCACTTGGACAGCCACATGAGCGGTCTACATATAGGGGGATATAGCAGGCCTTATTAAGCATTGTAGGCTTGGGGTCAGTTTAGTCTCAGGGATATAGAGTCTTTAATAATGAAATTTTTATCCACAGGCACTTACCATCTCGAGGGCATCATGGCAGCACAGAGGCTATCTCTGTTACTGTGCGGACACATGGAGTTGGGCCTGTGTCCGTGGGAGTTTGCGCGTTCTCCCCGTGGTTGCGTGGGTTTCCTCCGGGTGCTCCGGTTTCCTCCCACATCCCAAAAATGTGCTTTTAGGCTGATTGATTGGGTAACAAATTGTCCCTATATTGGACCTCCCTGATCCTCACACATTAGGCATAGACTAGAGTCATGAATAGGTCACTGACCATGGGACGGCGGCGCGGGCTCGTTGGGCCGAAGGGCCTGTTTCCCGTGCTGTTTTGTTCTTTATTCTTTGTTCTTTGCCATTCTTCTCAGTTCAAAAGAGGATCATGTTATTGAATTACAGTCTAATCATCTGGAATTAAACTGTTTGCACAGGCAGCGTTCCCTCCGTTATAGCAGCTGGTATACTGAGAAAGAGATGTCCCTCATTTTTTTAATGTCTTGCCATTAGACAAATTGATGAGTTTTTTTTTGCTCTGAGCTTTTAAGGTTCTTTCTGTCTGAGCACCTCCTAGAGGGATACATTTCCAGTATATAAAATTCATCTGCACTGGCAGCTGATTCTCACTGACAGTGGAACAAACAGAACCATGTAAATGCATTTCTAAACTTGTCAGATTCACTGACAGTCTGCATCTTTGATCCTTTCTGGGGTACAAGAAGCTTGTTGTATCCTTTATAATTGACCTGAATGCTCTGTATTGCTACGGGTAGACATTGACTACTTATGCAAGCAAAACAATGCCAGATATCTTGCAAAATCAGTGTCCAATAGAGTGACGAAAGGTCGGTTAATTAATTAATTTTCTCACTTGAAGCTTGTTGATAAAAATACACATTTTATGTTGTTTTGAATACTAATGAGATAAACTAAGTATAGAAAGCTGAGGGGAAGTGATAGAGGTGTACAAAATGATGAGGGGAAGTGATAGAGTGGACAGAGTAGAATAGTTTCCTTTGATGGAGAATTCTAGAACCTGAGACATAGATTTAAGATAAGTGGCTGTAGGTGTAGAGGGGACATGAGGAAGAAACTTTTTACACAGAGGATGGTGGGTGTCTGAAATTCGCTGCCTAAGTTGGAGGAGGCAGAGACCGTAAACTCTCTGACCTGGATTGTTTTGGTTTGATTTATTGTTGTCACGTGTATTAGTGCACAGTGAAACATCTAGTTTCTTGCATGTGTTACCTACAAAGCATACTGTACATAAAGAAGTTCAGTAAGGTCTTTGACAAGGTCCCTCATGGCAGACAGAAGGTGAAGTTGCAGTGGGATCAGAGGTGAGCTGGCAAGGTGGATACAGAACTGGCTCGGTCAAAGAAGACAGAGGGTAGCAGTGGAAGGGTGTGTTTCTGAATGGAGGGCTGTGACAAGTGGTGTTCCTCAGGGATCAGTGCTGGGACCTTTGCTGTTTGTTCTCCAAATTATTTATATATATTACAATGTAACTGGATTGATTAGTAAGTTTGCGGATGACACATAAGTTGTGGATTTGCAGATAGCGATGACCATCAGAAAATACAGCAGGATATAGATCAGTTGGACTCTTGGGCGGAGAGATGGCAGATGGAGTTTAATCTGGACAAATGTGAGGTAATGCATTTTGGGAGGTCTAATACAGATAGGAAATATACAGTAAATGGCAGAACCCTTAACAGTATTGATCAGCAAAGGGATCTGGGTGTACAGGTACACAGGTCACTGAAAGTGGCAATGCAGGTGGAGAAAGTAGTTAAGAAGGCATACGGCATGCTTACCTTCATCGGCCGGGGTATTGAGTTTAAAAATTGACAAGTCAGGTTGCAGCTTTATAGAAGCTTAGTTAGGCTGCACTTGGAATATAGAGTTCAATTCTGGTCACCACACTACCAGAAGGACATAGAAGCATTGGAAAGAGTGCAAAGAGGTTTCACCACAATGTTGCCGGGTCTCAAGGGTGTTGGCAATGAGGCGAGGTTGAATAAACAAGGACTCCCAAGTCCCTTTGTGTTTCTGATTTCCTGAGCATTTCCCCATTTAGAAAATAGTCTATGCCTCCATTCCTCCTTCCAAAGTGCATAACCTCACATTTTTCCACTTCTTTGCCCACTCTTCTAACCTGTCCAAGTCCTTCTGCAGCCCTCCGCTTCCTCAGTACTGCCTGTCCCTCTACATATCTTTGTATTGTCTGCAAACTTAGCAACAGTGCCTTCAGATCCTTCTTCCAAATCATTAATGTATATTGTGAAAAGTTGTGGTCCCAGCACTGACCCCTGAGGCACAGCACTAGTCACCGGCTGCTATCCTGAAAAAGATCCCTTTATCCCCACTCTCTGCCTTCTGCCAGTCAGCCAATCCTCTATTCATGCCAGGATATTACCCTTAACACCATGGGCTCTTAACTTATTTAACAGTCTTCTATGTGGCACCTTGTCAAAGGCCTTTTGGAAATCTAAATAAATCACATCCACTGGTTCTCCTTTATCTAACTCTCTTGTTACCTCCTCACAGATTTCCCATCTGCTGCCTCCCTCCCTTCTTAAACAGTGGTGTTACATTAGCTACTATCCAGGCCTCTGGGACACTCCCCTGCCTCCAGTGATTTCTGAAAGATCACCACCAATGCCTCCATAATTTCCTCAGCTATCTCTCTTAGAACGCTGGGATGTAGTCTGTCCGGTCCAGGTGATTTATCCACCTTCAGACCTTTCAGTTTCCCCAGAACCTTCTCCTTAGTGATGGCCACTACACTGCCCTGTGCCCCCTGATTCTCCTGGAGCTCTGACATCTCACTGGTGTCTTCTGCCATGAAGACTGATGCAAAGTAACTAATCAGTTTCTTGGCCATTGCTTTGTTTCTGATTATTATTTCTCCAGCCCCATTTTCTAGTGGGCCAATGTCTATTTTTGCCTCTCTCTCTTACCTTTTATATATTGAAAAAAACTCTCTTTATATCTTCTTTAGTATCACTCCCTGCCTTGTCCTTATAAATCTGCACAGTCTTTTCGGATAATAATCCTTTTGATGATTTCAATCTAACCTGCCTCCACCCTCTCAGGAAGTTTGTTCCGGACTCCCATTTCCCACTGGGTGAAAAAGCTTTTCCTGGCATCACTATTTCTCCTTTTGCTAATTGTTTTGAATCTGCGTCCTCTAGTTTTTGATACCCTCTTGAGAGGGAACAGTATTTCACTATTTACCTTGTTCATACACCTCAGGATTATGAATACCTCTATCAAGTTTCCTCCTAGCCTGCATTTCTTTCCAAGGTAAACAGTCCCAACCTTGCCTAATCTATTCAAATAGCTACAGTTCTTCATTCCTGGGATCATTCTTGTAAATCTCCACTGTCTTCACATCCTTCCTCAAATATGGCTCCCAGGACTGGACGCAGTTTCCAGATGAGGCCTAACTAGTGTCTTATACAAGTTCAACATGACCTTCTTATTCTTGTGCTCAAAGCCCCATTAACAAAACCTAAGATACGAAATGCTTTATTAACCACTCCCAACCTGTCCTGCCACCTTCAATGACTTAGGTAGGTATATGGTGAGGTCTCTGTTCCTGCATCACCTTTAGAATTTCTCCTTTTATATTGTTTATCCATATTCTCCCATAAGAAATAGGAGCAGGAGTAGGCCATCTAGTCCCTCGAGCCTGCCCCGCCATTCAAAAAGGTCATGGCTGATCTGTCGTGGCTCAGTTCCACATTCTCGCCCTCTCCCCATAACCCTTAATCCCCTCTCTTATCAAAAACCCATCAACCCGCGTCTTAAAAATATTGAGCGAGGCAGCCTCCACCACTTCAACGGGCAGAGAATTCCAGAGATTCACCACCCTTCCTGTCATCATGAATACATAGGTATAGATGGAGAGGTAGTAAATTGGATTAGACATCGGCTCAATGGAAGAAGCCAGAGAGTGGTGGTGGAGGATTGTTTCTCTGAGTGGAGGCCTGTGACTAGTGGAGTGCCGCAGGGATCGGTGCTGGGTTCAGTGTTGTTTGTCATCTATATCAATGATCTAGATGATAATGTGGTAAATTGGATCAAATTTGCTGATGATACAAAGATTGGAGGTGTAGTGGACAGTGAGGAAGGTTTTCAAAGCTTGTAGAGGGATTTGGACCAACTAGAAAAATGGGCTGAAAAATGGCAGATGGAGTTTAATACAGACAAGTGTGAGATATTGCACTTTGGAAGGACAAACCAAAGTAGAACGTACAGGCTAAATGGTAAGACTGTGAAGAGTGCAGTAGAACAGAGGGATCTAGGAATACAGGTACAGAATTCCCTAAAAGTGAAGTCACAGGTGGATAGGGTGGTAAAGAGTGCTTTTGGTACATTGGCCTTTATAAATCAGAGTATGGAGTATAAGAGTTGGAATATTATGGTAAGGTTATATAAGGCATTGGTGAGGCTGAATTTAGAGTATTGTGTGCAGTTTTGGTCACCTAATTACAGGAAGGATATTAATAAGGTTGAAAAAGTACAGAGAAGGTTCACGAGGATGTTGCTGGGACTTGAGAAGCTGAGTTACAGAGAGAGATTGAATAGATTAGGACTTTATTCCCTGGAGCGTAGAAGAATGAGGGGAGATTTGATAGATTTTGATGGGTATAGAACATAAGAACATAAGAAATAGGAGCAGGAGTAGGCCATCTAGCCCTTCAAGCCTGCCCCGCCATTCAATAAGATCATGGCTGATCTGTCGTGGCTCAGTTCCACATTCCAGCCCTCTCCCCATAACCCTTAATCCCTTCTCTTATCAAAAACCCATCAACCCGCTTCTTAAAAATATTTAGCGAGGCAGCCTCCACCACTTCAACGGGTAGAGAATTCCAGAGATTCACCACCCTTTGAGTGAAGAAGTTCCTCCTCAACTCCGTTCTAAACCGCCTCCCCTTTATCTTGAGGCTGTGCCCCCTAGTCCTACTGTCTTTTTTGAGCGGGAAGAGTCTCTCCACCTCTATCCTATCCATCCCATTCATCATCTTATACGTCTCAATGAGATCTCCCCTCATTCTTCTAAACTCCAACGAGTACAAGCCTAGTTCATTCAGCCTCTCCTCATAGCTCAACCCCCTCAACTCCGGTATCAGCCTAGTAAACCTCCTCTGCACTCCCTCCAAGGCCAAAATATCCTTGCGCAGGTGCGGCGCCCAAAACTGCACACAGTACTCCAGCTGCGGCCTCACCAATGCCCTATACAGCTGCAGCAAGACCTCCTACTTTTATGTTCAATCCCCTTCGCTATGAAGGCCAGCATCCCATTCGCCTTCCTGACCACCTGCAAGCTGGGTTTTTGCGACTCATGCACAAGGACCCCGAGGTCCCTCTGCACCGTCGCCGGCTGCAGTTTTTCGCCACGTAAGTAATAGTCCTTTCTACCATTCTTCCTTCCAAAGTGGACCACCTCACACTTGCCAACATTAAATTCCATTTGCCATTTCCTGGCCCATTCGCCCAGCCTATCTAGATCCTTCTGCAGACTCTCCACACCCTCCGCACAATTTGCTGTTCCCCCAATCTTGGTGTCATTCGCAAATTTCGACACCCTACACTCGGTTCCCTCCTCCAGATCATCTATATAAATGGTAAAAAGCTGAGACCCCAGCACCGACCCCTGGGGCACTCCACTAGTCACCATCCGCCAATCCGAATAGCACCCGTTGACCTCCACTCTCTGCCTCCTATTTGACAACCAATCCTCTATCCACGCTAACATCCTACCCCCAACTCCAAGTCCCCTGTCCTTCTGCAATAACCTCTTATGAGGTACTTTGTCAAACGCCTTCTGAAAATCCAGAAAGACCACATCCACCGGCTCTCCTCTATTCCCTGCCTTTTGCCTGGCACCCTTCTTAAACAACGGTGTAACATTAGCCATTTTCCAATCTTCCGGCACTTCCCCGGAATCCAGCGACGTCTGGAAAATAACCACCAATGCATCCACTATAACCTCCGCCATTTCTTTCAGAACCCTCGGATGCATTCCATCCGGTCCTGGGGACTTGTCCACAATCAGCCCCTCCAGTCTGTCGAGCACCACCTCTCTAGTAACAGTAATGTCATTAAGACCCTCCATTCCTACCACCTTTCCATCGCTAACACCCGGCAAATTATTCACGTCCTTCTCCGTGAAGACAGAAACAAAAAAGTTATTCAAGACCTTAGCCATATCCCCATCCCCTACCACTAGCTCCCCTTTCTCATTCTCTAAAGGACCAACGTTCACCCTAGCCAGCCTCTTCCTTTTTATATATTTATAAAAACTCTTGCTATCCTTTTTTATATTAAGTGCTAGCCCAGCCTCATAGCTTCTCCTACCCTCCTTTATCAACTTCTTTGTCAATCTTTGTTGACATTTAAACCTTTCCCAATCCTCTTCGTTATCCACGGCTTATTACCTCTCCTCCTACAGTCCTTTTTGACCATCGGAATAAATTTCTGCTGACCACCAAGAAAGATCTCCTTAAAGATCCTCCACTGCTCCTCAGCAGACTCTCCCTCCAACGCACTCCCCCAATCCATATTCGCCAATTCTTCTCTCATCCTACCGTACTCCCCTCTATTCAAACAGAGGACGTGTGTCCGGGAACCCACTTTCTCCTCCTCCATCTGCACCAGAAACTCTACCATACAATGATCACTCTCTCCAAAAGGATCCTTCACCACAAGGTCCCTAATTCTACCCGCCTCATTACATAGCACCAGATCCAAGATAGCTCGCTCCCTCGTCGGCTCCAACACACACTGTTCAAGGAAATTATCCCGGCAGCATTCCAAGAACTCCTCGTCGAGCCCACCTCGTCCAACATGGGTCGACCAATCAATATGCAGATTGAAATCTCCCATAACTACTGCCGTCCCATTCCTGCACGCCGCACTTATTTGCACGTTAACAGCCCGCCCCACCTCCAGATCATTATTCGGGGGCCTATAGACGACACCCACTAGCGTCTTCCTCCCTTTGCTGTTCCTAATCTCCACCCACAATGATTCCACTTTCTGCTCTTCGGCTCCGATATCATCCCTTGCTACCACCTTGATACTATCCTTAATCAGCAGAGCTACGCCACCCCCTCTTTCCTCCTGCCTATCCTTCCTAAACACTTGATAGCCCTGTACATTCATCGCCCAGTCCCTGTCACCTTGCAGCCACGTCTCTGTAATGGCCACCAGATCGTATTCATTTGTGTCGATCTGCGCCACCAGCTCATCCACTTTATTCCGAATGCTTCGTGCATTCAGATAAAGCGCTTTCATCCCAGCCTTCACCTGGACCCTACTTGCCGTAACGCCACCAATTGGGACATCCTCGGCCTCTTCCCTTACCTGTACCCTATCCTTAACTTTAGACCTCATAGCGTCACCTACCCTCGCACCCTCCCCCCCCTAATTAGTTTAAAGCCCTGTCTACAGTCCTCTTTACTCGATTCGCCAGCACTCTGGTCCCAGCATGATTCAGACCAACCCCATCCCGCCCGAACAGGTCCCACCTACCCCAATACTGGTGCCAATGCCCCATAAATTCGAACCCATTCCTCCCACACCAATCCCTGAACCACCCATTCACTTCCTTAATCCTGTCAACCCTACGTCCGTCTGCCCTCGGTTCAGGCAGTAGCCCAGAGATAACCACCTTGTCGGTTCTACTTTTTAATTCCATTCCCAGCTTCTCATACTCCCTCCCCAGATCCTCAGTCCGCACTTTGCCTACGTCATTGGCACCCACGTGTACTACAACGACCGGGTTCTCACCCTCCCACTCCAGGTTCCTCTGCAGCCCAGCTGCGACATCCTGTACCCAAGCACTAGGCAGACAACACACCCTTCTGTGCACTTTGTCATTGTAACAAAGGACAGTGTCAATACCCTTCACTCCACTATCCCCAATCACTACTACGTTCCTTTTCCCCTTCTCTTTGCCTATGTCCTGCTGCATCACTGTACCTTGTGCAGTTTGCTCACCAACCTCTCCTGCCTCGTCCTCTTCCAGACTGGAAGCAAGAACCTCAAACCTGTTATGCAGGTTAAGAGGCTGAGGCCTCCGCTCCTCACCCCCCTTCCTCCTCCCAGCAGCCTCCTTTTGTCCCTGACCATTAGATTTAGCCAGTCTAGTGGCACCCTCTCTCCCCCCCCTCTCCCATATCAAGGTAGATGCATGCACACGGTGGGTCGTGCGTGGGCTGCTCTTGGAAGTTCCGGGAGTGGCCTAGTACTTCATGTCGGTGTGTGTGCTTAATCCTGGACCAGCAGATGGGCACCACAACAGCTCAGTGACTAGCACTGCTGGCTGTGCAGGCACATGGATTTGGGCCTGTGTCTGTGGGAGTTTGTGCATTCTCCCTGTGGTTGCGTGGGTTTCCTCCGGGTGCTCCGTCACCTGACGAAGGGGCTAACCCCGAAAGCTTGTGAGAATATTATCAAATAAATCGGTTGGACTAAAACCTGGTGTTGTCAGACTTTTTGCTATCCTTAATCAGCAGAGCTACGCCCCCCCTTTTCCCTCCCGCCTATCCTTCCTAAACACTTGATACCTTTGGACATTCAGCTCCCAGTCCCTGTCACCTTGCAGCCACATCTCTGTAATGGCCACCAGATCATGTCCATTTGTGTCGATCTGCGCCACCAGCTCATCCACTTTATTCCAAATGCTTCGTGCATTCAGATACAGCGCTTTCATCCCAGCCTTCACCTGGACCCTATTTGCCGTAACGCCACCAACCCTACTCACGCCCCCTACTCCCTCTATTATTGGGACATCCTCGCTGGTCCCAGCACAGTTCAGACCAACCCCATCCTGCCCGAACAGGTCCCACCTACCCCAATACTGGTGCCAATGCCCCATAAATTCGAACCCATTCCTCCCACACCAATCCCTGAGCCACCCATTCATTTCCTTAATCCTGTCAACCCTACGCCCATCTGCACTCGGTTCAGGCAGTAGTCCAGAGATAACCACCTTGTCGGTTCTACTTTTTAATTCCATTCCCAGCTTCTCATACTCCCTTCCCAGATCCTCAGTCCGCACTTTGCCTACGTCATTGGCACCCACATGTACCACAATGACCGGATTCTCACCCTCCCACTCCAGATTCCTCTGCAGCCCAGCTGCGACATCCTGTACCCGAGCACTAGGCAGACAACACACCCTTCTGTGCACTTTGTCATTGTGACAAAGGACAGTGTCAATACCCTTCACCTCACTGTCCCCAATCACTACTGCGTTCCTTTTCCCCTTCTCTTTGCCTATGTCCTGCTGCATCACTGTACCGTGTGCAGTTTGCTCACCAACCTCACCTGCCTCGTTCTCGTCCAGACTGGCAGCAAGAACCTCAAACCTGTTATGCAGATTAAGAGGCTGAGGCCTCCGCTCCTCACCCCCCTTCCTCCTCCCAACAGCCCCCTCTTGTCCCTGGCCCTTAGAGTTAGCCAGTCTAGGGGGGGGTGGATGTCACTTGTACCCCATTGACAATGGCACCCTCTCTCCCCTTGATGAGCCTCAGTGTCTGTAGCTCAGAGGCCAGCTCATTTACCCTGAGCTGGAGCTCCTCCAGCAACCTGCACTTACTGCAGACATGGTCACTGGGATGGACCCTGGGGTCCACCAGTTCCCACATCATACAGAACCCACACATCACATGCCCCTCCATTATTCACTGTAGTCGGTTTGAGAAAAAAAATTTTTTTTTCTTTGTTTTTTCAAAGAAAATCACCTGGCCTTTTTCCTTCCAGCCCTTTTTTGATATTAAGCCCTATTAGCTCACTCTGCTTCCCACTCACTCCGCTGCCCGCTGTCTACACCAGGCCTCCTTTTAAACCTGGCGCTGATTAAAAGCAGGCTGGTCCACAACTCTTTTCTAACCACTCCCTCAGAATTCTTAAAGCAGTAAATACAATAAAATAAATGCTTTAAACAGTTCTATAAAGAACAAAGTGCTTTAAACTTATTTTAAACAGGTTTTTAACAGGTAAATTCTTAGCTTTCTCTCTGCTCCAGAAACAATGAAAGGCTTCACCGTGTGGCCCTGATAATTAATTAAATTAAAGCAGGCTAGTCCACAACTCTGTTCTAAACACTCCCTCAGAATTCTTCAAGCAGTAAATACAATAAAATAAACGCTTTAAACAGTTCTACAAAGAACAAAGAGCTTTAAACTTATTTTAAACAGGTTTTAAACAGATAGAGTGAATGCAAGCAGGCTTTTTCCACTGAGGTTCGGGGAGAAAAAAACCAGAGGGTATGGGTTAAGGGTGAAAGGAGAAAAGTTTAAAGGGAATATTAGGGGGGGGGGATTCTTCACACAGAGAGCGGTGGGAGTGTGGAATGAGCTGCCGGATAAAGTGGTAAATGTGGGGTCACTTTTAACATTTAAGAAAAACTTGGACAGGTTCATGGATGAGAGGGGTGTGGAGGGATATGGTCCAGGCACAGGTCAGTGGGACGAGGCAGAAAAATGGTTCAGCACAGACAAGAAGGGCCAAAAGGCCTGTTTCTGAGCTGTAATGTCCTATGGCTCTATGGATCACCTCAAACTTCTCTGTCACTTCACGGGGCACTTTGTTTGCCCAATTCACTGACATCTATGTCCATTTGAAGTTCTACAGTTTTAATTTAAATATCTTCCAATCATTCCAGTTTAATGAGACAAGGACAGTAATTGAATTATTTATTTAATATTTCTAGCACCAACTCAAAACAGCTGCAGCCCATTAACTCTTTACAGTTGCGAGTTAAAGTTCAGTACTTTAATACTAACTCAACATCAACTTTAACTATTTAACTGAAAATAAATGGTACTGAGTTTAGGAAAACCTTGGACAAGAAATATCCTCTAGGAGAATCTATTTATCTTCTCTCTGAAGCATTCTTCAGGTTACAAGCTTTGTTGCGATGGTTGTTCTCTTGGAGTTATTGCTGTCAAACAAAGAACTTAGATATCTTTTAATCACAATTCCCCACTTGCTTCTGGAAGATTTTCTGTCATCCAGCCAATTGTGTAACTCGAAACCAATCACATGGTTTGAACATCCAGTGAACGATGCCATGATACTTGGCTCATTTTACACGTCCCAGACATAGCAGCCATAACTCGGAGACTCGCTGTCTCAGTTAATGTAAACAGCTTCCCTGATCTGACCAACACAGCAAACTTTAGACCATAGTTCCCAGACCAAAGCCTCTTTACCACTTGCAACTGGTTTTAATCTATAAATTGACCCGAATTCCCAGCATGCTTCTCTCTCAGCCAGAATAGCCGTTTTAAAGCCACTATTGCCACTTTTGTTGTGAACTCATAGTTGTTGTCATTCTTTCTCTGTCCACACCAGCCTCAGTAAGAAGTCTCACAACACCAGGTTAACGTCCAACCAGTTTATTTGATAGGAAACCCACCTGACGAAGGGGCAAACCTCAAAAGCTTATGGGTTTACTATCAAATAAACCTGTTGGACTTTGACCTGGTGTTGTGAGACTTCTTACTGTGTTTACCCCAGTCCAACACCAGCGTCTCCACATCATGGCACACCATCTTCACCACGGTTGACAATGCTTTCCAGTCTTCGCCTCGTGCAGAAATTTTGAAATGGTGCCCTGAATTTAGAGTGTGGCGAGTGATGTAAAAGCTGATTGCCTGCTGTCTCTCCGCAGTGGTTGTGAATAATTTGTTACATTCACTCTGACAGCAGAAAAAGTGACATCCCTCGGGAGGAATTGGCACCGGCCTTGCCTACGGTGTGAACGATGCCGAAAAACACTGACCGCTGGTAACCACGCTGAGGTATGTCCCTCAGCTCCTTTTCTTAGCGATTGTGTGGGATACGTGGGGGACCAGTTCACTCACACCTCCCCGACATAGAGTGAGAAGAGTGTGAGGGCTGATTGGTTCTTAATTCAACAGGTTTAGATGGAATATTGGGCAAAACCAAGAATTGCAAGCAGCTTGGGCAATATTTTCTCTGTTAGCCCACATGGAGGACTAATAATAGTTTGATAGTGCAGTATAATCAGCTAGCAGAGGAATGTCAATGGGGCTGAATGAGGGATCACTGTAGCAGAGAGCTCCATGTCTATACCTGCAACTCTTCCTTTGGGGGAAATCCTGGGATATTTAACCTTTATTGTTAAGACTTAGTTGTTGCTGGAAGGCCCCAATTGCCTTGCAAAGATGACAGTGAACTGGCTTCTTGAACTGCTGCAGTCAAAGTGACAAAGATTTAGTGCTGTTAGGTCCAGAATTCCAGTCGGTCAGTGATGATGAAGGATTGGCAATGTACATAGAACATAGAACATTACAGCACAAACAGGCCCTTCGGCCCACGAGTTGCGCCGATCACATCAACACCTACCAACCTACAGACCTATCTATAACCCTCAATCTCATTAAACCCCATATACTCATCCAGAAGTCTTTTAAAAGACCCCAGCGAGTTCGCCTCCACCACCACTGACGGCAGCCGATTCCATTCACTCACCACCCTCTGAGTGAAAAACTTACCCCTAACATCACCTCTGTACTTCCCTCCCCGCACCTTAAATCTGTGTCCTCTCGTAGCGACCATTTCAACCCGGGGAAATAGCCTCTGAGAGTCCACCCTATCTATTCCTCTCAACATTTTGTAAACTTCTATCAGGTCGCCTCTCAACCTTCGTCTCTCCAGGGAAAAGAGTCCCAGCTCCCTCAACCTAACTTCATAAGGCATGCCTCCCAGTCCAGGCAACATCCTTGTAAATCTCCTCTGTACCCTCTCAATAGCTTCTACATCTTTCCTATAGTGAGGCGACCAGAACTGCGCACAGTACTCCAAATGAGGCCTGACAAGGGTCTTATTACCTCCCGACTTCTAAACTCAATCCCTCGATTAATGAAGGCCAGTACACCATACGCCTTCTTGACCACCTCCTCCACCTGTGAGGCCGATTTAAGAGTCCTGTGGACCCGGACCCCTAGATCCTTCTGTAATCCCAAGTCAGGACAATGTGTGACTTGTAGGGGAACTTGCAGCTGATGGTATTGCTATAAGAACATAAGAACTAGGAGCAGGAGTAGGCTGTCTGGCCCCTCGATCAGTAAGATCATGGCTGATCTTTTCATGGACTCAGCTCCACTTACCCGACCGCTCACCATTCCTTAATTCCTTTACTGTTCAAAAATCTATCTATTCTTGCCTTAAAAACATTCAATGAGGGAGCCTCAACTGGACAGGGAATTCCACAGATTCACAACCCTTTGTGTGAAGAAGTTCCTCCTCAACTCAGTCCTAAATTTGCTCCCCCTTATTTTGAGGCCGTGCCCCCTAGTTCTAGTATCACCACCAGTGGAAACAACTTCCCTGTTTCTATCTTATCGATTCCCTTCATAATCTTACATTTTTCTATCAGATTTCCCCTCATTCTTCTGAATTCCAATGAGTATAGCCCCAGTCTACTCAGTCTCTCCTCATAAGCCAATCCTCTCAACTCCAGAATCAACCTATTGAATCTCCTCTGCACCCCCTCCAGTGCCAGTATATCCTTTCTCAAGTAAGGAGACCAAAACTGTATACAGTAACTCCAGGTGTGGCCTCACCAGCACCTTATACAGCTGCAACATAACCTCACTGTTTTTAAACTCCATCCCTCTAGCAATGAAGGACAAAATTCCATTTGCCTTCTTAATTACCTGTTGTACCTACAAACCAACTCCTTGAGATTCCTGCACAAGGACACCCAGATCCCTCTGCACAGCAGCATGCTGCAATTTTTTACCATTTAAATAATAGTCCATTTTGCTGTTATTCCTACCAAAATGGATGACCTCACATTTACCAACATTGTGCTCCATCTGCCAGACCCTCACCCACTCACTTAGACTATCTATATCCCTTTACATAAGAACATAAGAAATAGGAGCAGGAGTAGGCCATCCAGCCCTTCGAGCCTGCCCCGCCATTCAATAAGATCATGGCTGATCTGTCGCTGCTCAGTTCCACTTTCCCGCCCTCTCCCCATAACCCTTAATTCCCTCTCTTATCAAAAACCCATCAACCCGCGTCTTAAAAATATTTAGCGAGGCAGTCTCCACCACTTCAACGGGCAGAGAATTCCAGAGATTCACCACCCTTTGAATGAAGAAGTTCCTCCTCAACTCTGTTCTAAACCGCTCCCCTTTTATCTTGAGGCTGTGCCCCCTAGTCCTACTGTCTTTTTTGAGCGGGAAGAGTCTCTCCACCTCTATCCTATCCATCCCATTCATCATCTTATACGTCTCAATGAGATCTCCCCTCATTCTTCTAAACTCTAACGAGTACAAGCCCAGTTTATTCAGCCTCTCCTCATAACTCAACCCCCTCAACTCCGGTATCAGCCGAGTAAACCTCCTCTGCAAAGTTTACAGACTTTCAGTGTCCTCTGCACACTTTGCTCTGCCACCCATCTTAGTGTCATGTGTGAATTTTGACACACTACACTTGGTCCCCAACTCCAAATCATCTCTGTAAATTGTGAACAATTGCGGTCCCAACACTGATCCCTGAGGCACACCCTAGTCACTGATCGCCAACCAGAAAAACACCCATTTACCCCCACTCTTTGCTTTCTGTTAGTTACCCAATCCTCTATCCATGCTAATACATTACCCGTATCACTGTGCACCTTTATCTTATGTAGCAGTCTTTGGTGCAGCACCTTATCAAATGCCTTCTGGAAATCCAGATACACCACATCCACAGGTTCCCCATTGTCCACAGTACATGGAATGTTCTCAAAGAATTCCACCAAATTAATCAAACATGACCTTCCCTTCATGAACCCATGCTGCATCTTACCAATGGGACAAGTTATGTCTAAATTTCTTCCCTGACGACAGATTGATTAACTGTGCAGCTGATGGTGTTGCTGTGCATCTAGTGCCTTGCCTTTCTCAGTTGTGGATGTTTGAAGTAGGAAGCTGCTGATATGCAGCTTGTAGATGGTATGTACTGCAGGCACAACCCATTGACATTGGAGAGAATGGACCATGAGCCCAATGGCTGCAGTGCCAATCAAATGGGCTGCTTATTGCTGAGTGTTAATGGAGCTGCATCATTTGGAAAGAGGAGAGTATGAAAGTACTTGGTGCCTTGTAGATGCAGAATAGGCTTTGAGGGAGAGGGAGCCACTCATTACAAACTCTGACAAGCAAGGTGCTGAACCTGCTACTCCAGGGAAACACAGTAAGAAGTCTGACAGCAGGTTAAAGTCCAACAGGTTTATTTGATAGTAATCCCACAAACTTGCGGAAATTCTGTTCCTTTGTCAGATGTGTAGAAAGAACCTTCCACACACCTGATGAAGGAACACCGTTTCCGAAAGCTTGTGGGTTTACTATCAAATAAACCTGTTGGATTTTAACCTGCTGTGAGACTTCTTACTGTGTTTACCCCAGTCCAACACCGGCATCTCCACATCATAACTCCAGGGAAAGCCCAGGGAATGAAAAACTAACTCACTCGGACATCTACAAGTTGGGCTTTGCTGAAAAAGAGAAACATTGAAGCTTTTGTACAGTTGTTATTAGATTGGGAAGCTTTGCGAGTCAGAGGTGGAGGTTTTTGGTGGAATTCCTTTAACTGTACACAGCTTTAAACAGAATGATCTTCTTTATTCCTTGCAGCATCAGGGGAAGCCCTATTGCCAAATTCCCTGCTATGGAATTTTGTTCGGACCCAAAGGTAAAGATGAATCTCCTTTCTATTAATTTGAAAAAAAAAATGTGTGACTCAGATGGGAGTTATTCTGTGTGTATTATTGGCTACTAAATATTAATGAGAACATAACATAAGAAATAGGAGCAGGAGTAGGCCATCTAGCCCTTCGAGCCTGCCCTGCCATTCAATAAGATCATGGCTGATCTGTCGTGTCTCAGTTCCACCTTCCCGCTCTCTCCCCATAACCCTTAATCCCTTCTCTTATCAAAAACCCATCAACCTGCGTCTTAAAAATATTTAGCGAGGCAGCCTCCACCACTTCAACGGGCAGAGAATTCCAGAGATTCACCACCCTTTGAGTGAAGAAGTTCCTCCTCAACTCCGTTCTAAACCGCCCCCCCCCTTTATCTTGAGGCTGTGCTCCCTAGTCCTACTGTCTTTTTTGAGCGGGAAGAGTCTCTCCACCTCTATCCTATCCATCCCATTCATCATCTTATACGTCTCAATGAGATCTCCCCTCATTCTTCTAAACTCTAACGAGTACAAGCCTAATTTATTCAGCCTCTCCTCATAGCTCAACCCCCTCAACTCCGGCATCAGCCTAGTAAACCTCCTCTGCACTCCCTCCAAGGCCAAAATATCCTTGCGTAAGTACGGCGCCTAAAACTGCATACAGTACTCCAGCTGCGGCTTCACCAATGCCCTATACAGCTGCAGCAAGACCTCCCTACTTTTATATTCAATCCCCCTCACTATGAAGGCCAGCATCCCATTCGCCTTCCTGACCACCTGCTGCACCTGCAAGCTGGGTTTTTGTGACTCATGCACAAGGACCCCGAGGTCCCTCTGCACCGTCGCCTGCTGCAGTTTTTCTCCACGTAAGTAATAATCCTTCCTACCATTATTCCTACCAAAGTGGACCACCTCACACTTGCCAACATTAAATTCCATTTGCCATTTCCTGGCCCATTCGTCCAGCCTATCTAGATATGAACATAAGAACATAAGAAATAGGAGCAGGAGTAGGCCAACTAGCCCTTGTGAGGTACCCTGTCAAACGCCTTCTGAAAATCAAGAAAGACCACATCCACCGGCTCTCCTCTATCCACTGCCCTAGACACATCCTCATAGAACTCTAGTAAATTTGTCAGACACAACTTCCCTTTAACGAAACCGTGCTGCGTCTGCTCTATCAAGCAGTTCCCCTCAAGATGCCTCGCTATTTCCTCCTTGATGACGGATTCTAACATTTTACCTACAACAGACGTTAAACTAACCGGCCTATAATTCCCCGCCTCTTGCCTGGCACCCTTCTTAAACAACGGCGTAACATTAGCCATTTTCCAATCTTCCGGCACTTCCCCGGAATCCAGCGATGTCTGGAAAATAATCACCAAGGCATCCACTATCACCTCCGCCATTTCTTTCAGGACCCTCGGATGCATTCCATCCGGTCCTGGGGACTTGTCCATAATCAGCTCCTCCAGTCTGTCGAGCACCACCTCTCTAGTAACAGTAATGTATGTATGTCCCTGTCAGGCAAGGAGGAATTGGTCGAGCTAGGGAACCGTGGTGTACTAGGAAAGTTGATTCGCTGGTTAAAAAGAAAAAGGAGACTTATGTCCGGATGAGACTCGAGGGCTCAGGTAGTGCACTAGAAAGCTTTAGATTGGCTAGGAGGGAGTTAAAAAGTGAGTTAAGAAGGGCTAAAAGAGGACATGAGAAGACTTTGGCTGATAGGATTAAGGAGAATCCTAAGGCATTCTATAGATATGTCAAGAATAGAAGGTTGGTTAGGGCAAGATTAGGGCCAGTTAGAGATAGCAGTGGGAATTTATGAGTGGAACCGGAAGAGATTGGAGAGGCATTGAACCAATATTTCTCTTCGGTGTTCACGCAGGGGGACATAAATGTAGCTGTGGAGAACACTGGGTTACAGGGTTGTAAACTGGATAGTATTGCAGTTGATAAGAAGGATGTGCTAGATATTCTTGAGGGTTTGAAAATGGATAAGTCCCCTGGGCCGGATGGGATTTACCCTAGGATTCTCTGGGAGGCAAGAGAGGCGATTGCAGAGCCTCTGGCTCTGATCTTCAGGTCGTCGTTGGCCTCTGGTATAGTACCGGAAGATTGGAGGTTGGCGAATGTTGTCCCATTGTTTAAGAAGGGGAACAAAGACTTCCCCGGGAATTATAGACCGGTGAGTCTTACTTCTTATGTGGGTAAGGTTTTAGAAAAAATTATTAGGGATAGGATTTATAGTTATTTAGAGAGTAATGAATTGATTGGAGATAGTCAGCACGGTTTTGTGGAGGGTAGGTCGTGCCTTACTAACCTTATTGAGTTTTTTCAGAAAATGACCAAAGAGGTGGATGGGGGTAAGGCAGTTGATGTGGTGTATATGGATTTTAGTAAGGCGTTTGATAAGGTTCACCATGGTAGGCTTCTGCAGAAAATGCAGATGTATGGGATTGAGGGTGATTTAGGAAATTGGATCAGGAATTGGCTAGCAGATAGGAGACAGAGGGTGGTGGTTGATGGTAAATATTCGTCATGGAGTTCAGTTACGAGTGGTGTGCCTCAGGGATCTGTTTTGGGGCCACTGCTGTTTGTAATTTTTATAAATTTTCTGGATGAGGTATAGTTGGGTGGATTAGTAAATTTGCTGATGACACCAAAGTCGGAGGTGTGGTAGATAGTGAGGAAGGGTGTCTTAGTCTACAGGGAGACTTGGACAAGTTACAGAGCTGGGCCAAGAGGTGGAGGATGGAGTTTAGTGCAGAAAAGTGTGAGGTAATTCACTTTGGCAGGAATAACAGATGTGTCGAGTATAGGGCTAACGGTAGGACTCTGAATAGTGTTGATGAACAGAGGGATCGAGGTGTATGTGTACATAGATCCCTGAAAGTTGGGAATCAAGTAGATCGGGTTGTTAGGAAGGCATACGGTGTCTTGGCGTTTATTGGTAGGGGGATTGAATTTAGAAGTCGCAGCGTCATGTTGCAACTGTACACAACTCTGGTGCGGTCGCACTTGGAGTACTGTGTGCAGTTCTGGTCCCCACATTACAGGAAGGATGTAGAGGCTTTGGAGAGGGTGCAGAGGAGGTTTAACATAAGAACATAAGAACATAAGAAATAGGAGCAGGAGTAGGCCATCTAGCCCTTCGAGCCTGCCCCGCCATTCAATAAGATCATGGCTGATCTGTCGTGGCTCAGTTCCACCTTCCCGCCCTCTCCCCATAACCCTTAATCCCTTGTCTTACCAAAAACCCATCAACCCGCTTCTTAAAAATATTTAGCGAGGCAGCCTCCACCACTTCAACGGGCAGAGAATTCCAGAGATTCACCACCCTTTGAGTGAAGAAGTTCCTCCTCAACTCTGTTCTAAACCGCCTCCTCTTTATCTTGAGGCTGTGCCCCCTAGTCCTACTGTCTTTTTTGAGCGGGAAGAGTCTCTCCACTTCTATCCTATCCATCCCATTCATCATCTTATACGTCTCAATGAGATCTCCCCTCATTCTTCTAAACTCTAACGAGTACAAGCCTAGTTTATTCAGCCTCTCCTCATAGCTCAATCCCCTCAACTCTGGTATCAGCCTAGTAAACCTCCTCTGCACTCCCTCCAGGGCCAAAACATCCTTGCGCAGGTGCAGCGCCCAAAACTGCACACAGTACTCCAGCTGCGGCCTCACCAATGCCCTATACAGCTGCAGCAAGACCTCCCTACTTTTATATTCAATCCCCCTCGCTATGAAGGCCAGCATCCCATTCGCCTTCCTGACCACCTGCTGCACCTGCAAGCTGGGTTTTTGCGACTCATGCACAAGGACCCCGAGGTCCCTCTGCACCGTCGCCTGCTGCAGTTTTTCGCCATGTAAGTAATAGTCCTTCCCACCATTCCTCCTACCAAAGTGGACCACCTCACACTTGCCAACATTAAATTCCATTTGCCATTTCCTGGCCCATTCGCCCAGCCTATCTAGATCCTTCTGCAGATTCTCCACACACTCCGCACAATTTGCCTTTCCCCCAATCTTGGTGTCATCAGCATTTACCAGGATGTTGCCTGGTATGGAGGGGAGGTCCTATGAGGAGAGACTGAGGGATTTGAGGTTGTTTTCGTTAGAAAGAAGGTGGCTGCGAGGGGACCTTATTGAAACATATAAGATGATTAGAGGTTTAGACAGGGTAGATAGTGATAGCCTTTTTCCTCGGATAGAGAAAGTTAGCACGAGGGGGCATGGCTTTAAATTAAGGGGGGAGTAGTTATAGGACGGATGTCAGGGGTAGGTTCTTTACCCAGAGGGTGGTGAGGGACTGGAATGCCCTGCCTGCTGCAGTTGTAAATGCGCCTAGTTTGGGGGTGTTTAAGAGATCTGTGGATAGGTTTATGGATGGTAAGGGCTTGGTTTAGGTTAGAGGGTCATTGTTTTATAACTGGTCGACGCAACATCGTGGGCCGAAGGGCCTGTTCTGCGCTGTTATGTTCTATGTTCTAAATGGTGAATAGCTGAGGCCCCAGCACTGACCCCACTAGTCACCAACCGCCAACCCAAATACCACCCATTGACCCCCACTCTCTGCCTCCTATTTGACAGTCAATCCTCTATCCACGCCAACACCCTACCCCCAACTCCATGTCCCCTGACCTTCTGTAATAACCTCTTGTGAGGTACCTTGTCAAACGCCTTCTGAAAATCCAGAAAGACCACATCCACCGGCTCTCCTCTATCCACTGCCCTAGACACATCCTCATAGAACTCCAATAAATTCATCAGACACGCCTTCCCCTTAACGAAACCGTGCTGCGTCTGCTCTACCAAACAATTCTCCTCAAGATGCCTCGCTATTTTCTCTTTGATCACAGATTCTAACATTTTTCCTACAATAGACGTTAAACTAACTGGCCTATAATTCTCCGCCTTTTGCCTGCCACCCTTCTTAAACAACGGCATAACATTTGCTGTTTTCCAATCTTCTGGCACTTCCCCGGAACACAGTAAAAAGTTTGACAACACCAGGTTTTAGTCCAACCGATTTATTTGATAATATTCTCACAAGCAAGCAAGCTTTCGAGGTTACCCTCTTCGTCAGGTGAATGGAGAGTTCTGGCCTCAGACAGAGCATATAAAGCACAGACAGTTTAGAGATTATTATAGGCCAGTTAGTTTAACATCTATTGTAGGAAAAATGTTAGAATCCGTGATCAAAGAGAAAATAGCGAGGCATCTTGAGGAGAATTGTTTGGTAGAGCAATCTCTAAACTGTCTGTGCTTCATATGCTCTGTCTGAGGCCAGAACTCTCCATTCACCTGACGAAGAGGGTAACCTCGAAAGCTTGCTTGCTTGTGAGAATATTATCAAATAAATCGGTTGGACTAAAACCTGGTGTTGTCAGACTTTTTACTGTGTTTACGCCAGTCCAACGCCGGCATACCCACATCATGACTTCCCCGGAATCCAGCGACGTTTGGAAAATAATCACCAAGGCATCCACTATCACCCCCGCCGTTTCTTTCAGAACCCTTTGATGCATTCCATCCGGTCCTGGGGACTTGTCCACAATCAGTCCCTCCAGTCTGTCGAGCACCGCCTCTCTAGTATCAATAATGTCATTCAGGCCCTCCACTTCTACCATCTTTCCATCGCTAACACCCTGCAAATTATTCACGTCTTCCTCCGTGAAGACAGAAACAAAAAAGTTATTCAAGACCTCAGCCATTTCCCCATCCCCTACCATTCAAGTCCCCCCTCTCATCCTCTAAGGGTCCAACGTTCACCCCAGCCAGCCTCTTCCTTTTTATATATTTATAAAAACTCTTGCTATCCTTTTTTATATTAAGCGCTAGCCCAGCTTCATAGTTTCTCCTACCCTTCTTTGTCAACTTCTTTGTCATTCTTTCTTGACATTTAAACCTCTCCCAATTCTCTTAGAACATAGAACATTACAGCGCAGAACAGGCCCTTTGGCCCACGATGTTGCGCCGACCAGTTACAAAAACAATGACCCACTAACCTATACCAATCCCTTTTCATCCATAAACCTATCCACAGATCTCTTAAACGCCCCCAAACTAGGAGCATTTACAACTGCAGCAGGCAGGGCATTCCAATCCCTCACCACCCTCTGGGTAAAGAACCTACCCCTGACATTCGTCCTATAACTACCCCCCCCTTAATTTAAAGCCATGCCCCCTCGTGCTAGCTTTCTCCATCCGAGGAAAAAGGCTATCACTATCCACCCTATCTAAACCTCTAATCATCTTATATGTTTCAATAAGATCCCCTCTTAGTCGCCTTCTTTTCAACGAAAACAACCCCAAATCCCTCAGTCTCTCCTCAAAGGACTTCCCCACCATACCAGGCAACATCCTAGTAAACCTCCTCTGCACCCTCTCCAAAGCCTCCACATCCTTCCTGTAATGTGGGGACCAGAACTGCACACAAAACTCCAAGTGTGGCCGCACCAGAGTTGTGTACAGTTGCAACATGACGCTGCGACTCTTAAATTCAATCCCCCTACCAATAAACGCCAAGACACCGTACGCCTTCTTAACAACCTTATCTACTTGATTCCCAACTTTCAGGGATCTATGTACACATACACCTCGATCCCTCTGTTCATCCACACTATTCAAAGTCCTCCCGTTAGCCCTATACTCGACACATCTGTTGTTCCTACCGAAGTGAATTACCTCACACTTCTCCGCATTAAATTCCATCCACCACCTCTCGGCCCAGCTCTGCAACCTATCTAAGTTTCCCTGCAGACTATGACACCCTTCCTCACAATCTACCACACCTCCTACTTTGGTGTCATCAGCAAATTTACTAATCCACCCAACTATACCCTCATCCAGATCATTAATAAAGATTACAAACAGCAGTGGCCCCAAAACAGATCCCTGAGGCACACCACTCATAACCGAACTCCATGACGAATATTTACCATCAACCACCACCCTCTGTCTCCTATCTGCTAGCCAATTCCTGATCCAATTACCTAGATTACCCACAATCCCATACATCTGCATTTTCTGCAGAAGCCTACCATGGTGAACCTTATCGAACGCCTTACTAAAATCCATATACACCACATCAACTGCCTTGCCCCCATCCACCTCTTTGGTCACCTTATCAAAAAACTCAATAAGGTTAGTAAGGCACGACCTACCCGCTACAAAACCATGCTGACTATTTCTAATCAATTCATTACACTCCAAATAACTATAAATCCTATCCCTAATAATTTTTTCTAAAACCTTGCCCACAACAGAAGTAAGATTCACCGGTCTATAATTCCCAGCAAAGTCTCTGTTCCCCTTCTTAAACAATGGGACAACATTCGCTAACCTCCAATCCTCCGGGACTACACCAGAGACCAATGACGACCTGAAGATCAGAGCCAGAGGCTCTGCAATCACCTCTCTAGCCTCCCAGAGAATCCTAGGGTAGATCCCATCCGGACCAGGGGACTTATCTATTTTCAACTCCTCAAGAATATCCAGCACATCCTCCTTATCAACCGTAATACTGTCTATTTTACACCCCTGCAACCCAGTGTCCTCCTCAGCTATATTCATGTCCCCCTGTGTGAACACCGAAGAGAAATATTGGTTCAATGCTTCTCCAATCTTCTCTGGTTCCACACACAACTTCCCTCTGCTGTCTGTAACTGGCCCTAATCTTGCACTGACCAACCTTCTATTCTTGACATACCTATAGAACGCCTTAGGATTCTCCTTAATCCTATCAGCCAAAGTCTTCTCATGTCCTCTTTTAGCCCTTCTTAACTCACTCTTCAACTCCCTCCTAGCCAATCTAAAGCTTTCTAATGCACTACCTGAGCCCTCAAGCCTCATCCGAACATAAGCCTCCTTTTTCTTCCTAACCAACGAATCAACTTTTTTAGTACTCCACGGTTCCCTAGCTCGACCAAATCCTCCTTGCCTGACAGGGACATACCTATCAAGGATTCGCAGTAGCTGCTCCTTGAAAAAACTCCACATTTCAGACGTTTCCAGTCCCTGTAATCTCCTAGTCCAACCTATGCTTCCTAATTCTCGCCTAATAGCCTCATAATTACCCTTGCCCCAGCTAAAACTACTGACCCGAGGTTCATGCCTATCCCTTTCCATCACTAAGGTGAACGTAATCGAATTGTGGTCACTATCCCCAAAATGCACACCAACTTCCAAGTCTAGCACCTGGTGTGGCTCATTTCCCAGCACCAAATCCAATATAGCCTCACCTCTTGTTGGCCTATCTACATACTGAGTCAAAAAACCTTCCTGCACGCTTTGTACAAACACTGACCCCTCCAACGAGCTAGAACCATAGCAATTCCAATCAATATTCGCAAAGTTAAAGTTATTACTTTCACTCTTAGCCAGGATTGTCTCCGCAATCCTTTCCTCAACCTCTCTAGAACTTTTTGGAGGTCTATAAAAGACTCCCAACAGGGTGACCTCTCCTCTCCTATTTCTAATCTCCGCCCATACTACCTCAACAGACAAGTCCTCATCAAACTTCCTCTCCGACACTGTGATACAGTCCTTAACTAGCAATGCTACCCCACCCCCCCTTCTACCTTCTTCTCTACTCCGACTAAAGCATTTGTACCCCGGAACCTGCAACAACCATTCCTGACTCTGTTCTATCCATGTCTCTGAAATGGCCACAACATCAAAGTCCCAGGTACTGATCCACGCTGCAAGTTTATCCACTTTATTGCGAATACTCCTCGCATTAAAGTATACGCATTTCAAACCCTGCTCCGCCCCAGCCCCACAATGCCGTGCATTGCAGTCCCCATCTATGCCCCCCTCACTTTCACCCCTTCTACTCATGATCCCACTCCCCCTCCGAATCAGTTTAAACCACTCCGCATAGCTTTCGCAAATTTACCCCCCAGGATATTGATTCCCCTCTGGTTCAGGTGAAGACCATCACTCTTATAAAGATCCCACCTTCCCCAGAATGAGCCCCAATTGCTCAAGTACCTGAACCCCTCCCTCCTGCACCATCCCCTCAGCCACAAGTTCAAACTTTCCCTCTCCCTGTTCCTCTCTAAACTATCCCGTGGCACAGGCAAGAGTCCGGATATAACTACTCTTCCAGACTTAGCCTTTAGTTTCCACCCCAACTCCATAAATCTTTGCTTAATATCCCCTTCCCTTAATCTCCCTATGTCATGTGTTCCCACATGAACTATAACTTGGGGTTGATCTCCCTCTCCCCTTCTCGCCCACTACTCTTAGCTACCCTAAACGCATCCGCTTTTAATTTAACACTTTCCTTTACCTCCTTCATTATCCACGGCTGATGTTCAGCTACTAATGTTCAGCTACTAATATGGTACATTGACAGTGCAGACATGCTAGGGCACTCAGACTGTGCCCATTAACCATCCATCACCCTGCACTCAGACTGTGCCCATTAACCATCCATCACCCTGCACTCAGACTGTGCCCATTAACCATTCATCACCCTGCACTCAGACTGTGCCCATTAACCATCACCCTGCACTCAGACTGTGCCCATTAACCATTACCCTGCACTCAGGCTGTGCCCATTAACCATCACCCTGCACTCAGACAGTGCCCATTAACCATCACCCTGCACTCAGGCTGTGCCCATTAACCATCCATCACCCTGCACTCAGACTGTGCCCATTAACCATCCATCACCCTGCACTCAGACTGTGCCCATTAACCATCACACTGATTAGAGACATTCAGCATGGTTTTGTGAGTGGAAAATCATGTCTCACAAATTTAACTGAGTTTTTTGAAGGGGTAACCAAGAAGGTTGATGAGGGCAGTGCAGTTGATGTTGTCTACATGGACTTTAGCAAGGCCTTTGACAAGGTACCGCATTGGTAGGTTGTTGCATAAAGTTAAATCTCACGGGATCCAGGGTGAGGTATCTAAATAGATATAAAATTGGCTTCTTGACAGAAGCCAGAGGGTGGTTGTAGGGGGCTGTTTTTCAAACTGGAGGCCTGTGACCAGCGATGTGCCTCAGGGATCAGTGCTGGGTTCACTGTTATTTGTCATTTATATTAATGATTTGGATGAGAATATAGGAGGCATGGTTAGTAAGTTTGCAGATGACACCAAGATAGTGACAGTGAAGAAAGTTATCTCGGATTGCACCAGGATCTTGATCAATTGGGCCAGTGAGCTGACGAATGGCAGATGGAGTTTAATTCATGTGAGGTGATGCATTTTGGTCGATTGAATCAGGGCAGGACTTACTCAGTTAATGGTAGGGCGTTGGGGAGAGTTACAGAACAAAGAGATCTAGGGGTACAGGCTCATTACTTCTTGAAAGTGGAGTCACAGGTGGACAGAGTGGTGAAGAAGGCATTCGGCATGCTTGGTTTCATTGGTCAGAACATTGAATACAGGAGTTGGGACATCTTGTTGAAGTTGTACAAGACATTGGGAAGGCCACACTTAGAATAGTGTGTACGGTTCTGGTCACCTTATTATAGAAATGATAGAAAATAGAACTTAGAACAGTACAGCACAGTACAGGCCCTTCGGCCCTCAATGTTGTGCCGAGCTATGTCCAATCCCAAGATCAGTCTATCCCACTCCCTATCATTCTGGAGTGCTCCATGTGCCTATCCAATAACTACTTGAAAGTTCCTAAAGTGTCCGACTCCACTATCACAGCAGGCAGTGCATTCCACACCCCAACCACTCTCTGAGTAAAGAATCTACCTCAGACATCCCTCCTATATCTCCCACCATGAACCTTATAGTTATGCCCCCTAGTAACAGCTACATCCACCCAAGGAAATATTCTCTGCACGTCCACTCTATCAATCCCTCTCATCATCTTATAGAATCATAGAATCAAAGAAAAACTACAGCACAAACAGGCTCCTCGGCTCATAAGTTGCGCCAATCACATCGCTGCCTACTAGGCTTACCTATAACCTTCAATCCTATTAAGTCCAATGTAATCATCCAGAAGTCTCTTAAAAGACCCTATCGAATTTGCCTCCACCACCACCGACAGCAGCCGATTCCATTAACCCACCACCCTCTGAGTGAAAAACTTACCCCTGACATCTCCTCCGTACCTACTCCCCAGCACCTTAAACCTGTGTCCTCTCGTAGTGACCATTTCAACCCTGGAGAAAAGCCTCTAAGAGTCCACCTGATCAATACCTCTCATCATCTTATACACCTCTATCAGGTCCTCTCTCATCCTTCGTCTCTCCAAGGAGAAAACATCGAGCTCTCTCAACCTATCCTCACAAGGCATGCCATCCAATCCAGGCAAAATCCTTGTAAATCTCCTCTGCACCCTTTCAATGGCTTCCACATTCTTCCTGTAATGAGGTAACCAGAACTGCGCACAGTATTCCAAGTGGGGTCTGATCAGGGTCTTATACAGCTGCAGCAGTATCTCCGGACTCCTAAACTCAATTCCTCGAGTCTTATAAACCTCTATTAAGTCGCCTCTCATCCTCCTCTGCTCCAAAGAGAAAAGCCCCAGCTCCCTCAACCTTTCCCCATAAGACCTACCCTCCAAACCAGGCAGCATCCTGGTAAATCTCCTCTGCACTCTCTCCAATGCTTCCACATCCTCCTTATAGTGAGGTGACCAGAACTGAACACAATATTCCAAATGTGGTCTCACCAAGGTCCGGTATAACCCCACTGCTCTTAAACTCAAACCCCCTGTTAATAAATGCTAACACACTATAAACCTCCTTCATGGCTCTATCCACTTGAGTGGCAACCTTCAGAGATCTGTGGATATGAACCCCAAGATCTCTCTGTTTCTCCACATTCCTCAGAACCCTGCCATTGACCCTGTAATCTGCATTCAAATCAAGATATTGTTAAACTAGAAGGAGTGCAGAAAGGATTTACTAGGATGCTACCAGGACTTGATGGTTCGAGTTATAAGGCGAGGCTGGATAGACTGGGACTTTTTCCCCTGGAGCATAGGAGGCTGAGGGGTGACCTTATAGAGCTCTATACTTTATCTTTACTCAGAGGGTAGTAAGGGTGTGGAATGCTCTGCCTGCAGCAGTTGTGGACTCGCCAACTTTAAGGGTATTCAAATGGTCAGTGGATAGATATATGGATAACATTGGAATAGTTTAGGTTAGAGGGTCATTAGATTGGTTCCACTGGTTGGTGCAACATCGAGGGCCGAAGGGCCTGTACTGCGTTGTAATGTTCTATGTTCTATAAAATAATTCTTCGATAATGTGACTGAACACATTGACGAAGGAAGTGCCGTGGACGTAGTGTACATGGGCTTCAGCAAGGCGTTTGATAAGGTCCCCCATGCAAGATTTCTTGAGAAGGTGAGAGGGCATGGGATCCAAGGGCCTTTGGCCTTGTGGATCCAGAACTGGCTTGCCTGCAGAAGGCAGAGAGTGGTTGTGGATGGGTCTTTTTCTGCATAGAGGTCAGTCACAAGTGGAGTGCCCCAGGGATCTGTTCTGGGACCCTTGTTGTTTGTCATTTTCATAAATGACCTGGATGAGGAAGTGGAGGGATGGGTAAGTAAGTTCGCTGATGACACGAAGGTCGGTGGTGTTGTGGATGGTCTGGAAGGATGTCAAAAGTTGCAGCAGGACATAAATAGGATGCAGGACTGGGCAGAGAAGTGGCAGATGGACTTCAACGCGGATAAATGTGTCGTCGTCCATTTCGGCAGAACCAACGGGATAAACGAGTACACCATCAAGGGCAGGAGTCTTAGTAGCGTTGAAGAGCAGAAGGATCTCGGGGTCCGGGTCCACAGGACTCTTAAATCGGCCTCGCAGGTGGAAGAGGTGGTCAAGAAGGCGTATGGTGTACTGGCCTTCATTAATCGAGGGATCGCGTTTAGGAGTCGGGAGGTAATGCTGCAACTTTACAGGACCCTTGTCAGGCCTCATTTGGAGTACTGTGCGCAGTTCTGGTTGCCTCACTATAGGAAAGACGTAGAAGCTATTGAGAGGGTACAGAGGAGATTTACAAGGATGTTGCCTGGACTGGGAGGCATGCCTTATGAAGATAGGTTGAGGGAGCTGGGTCTCTTTTCCCTGGAGAGATGAAGGTTGAGAGGCGACCTGATAGAAGATTACAAAATGTTGAGAGGAATAGATAGGGTGGATTCTCAGAGGCTATTTCCCCAGGTTGAAATGGTCGCTACGAGAGGACACAGGTTTAAGGTGTGGGGAGGAAAGTACAGAAGTGATGTTGCGGTAAGTTTTTCACTCAGAGGGTGGTGAGTGAATGGAATCGGCTGCCGTCATCGGTTGTGGAGGCGAACTCGCTGGGGTCTTTTAAAAGACTTCTGGATGAGTATATGGGGTTTAATGGGATTGGGGGTTATAGATAGGTCTATAGATTGGTGGGGTTGATGTGATCGGCGCAACTCGTGGGCCGAAGGGCCTGTTTGTGCTGTAGTGTTCTATGTTCTATGTTCTAAAATAATGAGGGGCACAGATCAGCTAGATAGTCAATATCTTTCCCCAAAGGTAGGGGAGTCTAAAACTAGAGGGCGTAGGTTTAAGGTGAGAGGGGAGAGATACAAAAGTGTCGAGAGAGGCCATTTTTTCTCACAGAGGATGGTGCATGAGTGGAACAAGCTGCCAGAGGTCGTATAAAGGCAGGTACAATTTTATCTTTTAAAAAGCATTTAGACAGTTACATGGGTAAGATGGGTATAGAGGGATATGGGCCAAATGCGGGTAATTGGGATTAGCTTAGGGGTTTTAAATAAAAAAGGACAGCATGACCAAGTTGGGCTGTAGGGCCTGTTTCCATGCTGTAAACTTCTCTGACTCTATAACGCTATCCATCACACTGCACTCAGAGACTGTGCCCGTTAACCATCCATTCCCCCACATTCCATGTGTTGGTTTGTGAATCCCTGATGAACTCTGCAGGCTCTCTTGTGTGCCTCCCGCCTCCTCCATCATTGCTGTCTCTGATGCTTTATTTCAGCAGAGTTATTTGTCTTCTTTGCAGGTGTGAACATCGGCAATGTTGGCTGCTACATTTACAATGACTAATTCACTTAATCCACCAATGCAGGATGCGCTCCTCTCCGGTAAGCAAATGTTTTCTCACACAGCCTGTGAGTGTACTCAGGTAAATGGGAATGGAGAATTAGCTTAGCTTTGGAACATGGGCTAGCAATTGGCAGGATCAGAGAATCTTTACAGTGCCATAGATCAGCACTAGCTGACTGAAGGAGCATTCTACCTTACCCTTGCACATTCACTCTTTCAGAATGCTGTCCAATTCTGTTTCAAACACTTCACTCAAAGCTGCCTCCACCACCCGTCAGGATGTTCGTCATCTGGACTTATGCACCATGGCAACTGGCTATTTGACCTTTCCCCAAAGAGTGTTCTGCAGCTGCTCTGGACACCCTGGAGTCTGGCAGCAGGGAGGCAATATACTATCCTGGAGTCACATGTATGGCCACAGAAACCTCTAACTATGGAATTCCTGACCACAATAGCATATTCACTCTTCCATTTCTCCTCCTGGGAAGCTGAGGCACCCGAGCTGTCACCAGCTTGGCTCTTGCTGCAGTAGAAAGTAGGAACAGGAATAGGCCTTATGAATATACACCACTACGAATAACCTTGAGACGGAACGCCCCAAAACCTTGTTCATCGTGGCCGGGAACTTCAATCAGGCCAAGCTCAAACGTACTACCAAGTTATCACCAATACATCTCCTGTTCCACCAGAGGCCTAAACAATCTCAACCACTGCTACACAAACACCAAACATGCCTACCACCCTATCACCACCTACCCTTTGGTAAATCAGACCACAAGGCTGTGATCCTGCTCCCGGCTTACAAGCAAAAACTGAAGCAGGAGAATCAGTCAAAGCGAGTCGTTCAATGTTGGTGTGAGGAATTGGACAATCTCCTGTGGAACTGCTTGGAGTCAGTGGACTGGTCAGTATTTAAAAACTCTGTGACCAGCCTGACCGAGTACACCACTATAGTAACGGACTGCATTAGGAAGTGTGTAGAAGACTGTGTGCCAAAGAAGCAAATCTGTGTGGTCCCCAACCAGAAACCATGGATGAACGGGGATATCCACTGCTTGCTGAAGTCCAGGTCTGAGGCATTAAAGTCAGGCGACCCTGATATATACAAGAAAGCCAGATACGGTCTAAGGAGATCCATCAAAGATGTCAAGAAACAGAACCGGACCAAGCTAGAGTCCCAGGCTAGCCACACAGATTCCCGTCAACTATGGCAAGGTCTACAAGATATAACAGGCCACAAGATGAAGGCGCGTAAAATCCTCAGATACAGGTTCATCAGGGCTTCCAGGGTGGAGGGCACAACGCACCCCTCCCTGATGAACTCAATGCATTAGAACATAGAACACTACAGAACAAACAGGCCCTTCGGCCCACAAGTCACGCTGATCATATCCATACCTACCAGGCCTATCTATAATTTTCAATCTCATTAGATCCCATATACTCATCCAGAAGTCTTTTAAAAGACCCCAGCGAGTTCGCCTCCACCACCGACGGCAGCCGATTCCATTCACTCATCACCCTCTGAGTGAAAACTTACCCCTAACATCACCTCTGTACTTGTTTCCCAGCACCTTAAACCTGTGTCCTCTCGTAGCGACCATTTCAACCCGGGGAAATAGCCTCTGAGAGTCCACCCTATCTATTCCTCTCAACATTTTATAAACTTCTATCAGGTCGCCTCTCAACCTTCGCCTCTCCAGGGAAAAGAGTCCCAGCTCCCTCAACCTATCTTCATAAGGCATGCCTCCCAGTCCAGGCAACATCCTTGTAAATCTCCTCTGCACCCTCTCAGTAGCTTCCATATCCTTCCTATAGTGAGGCAACCAGAACTGCGCACAGTACTCCAAGTGAGGTCTGACAAGGGTCTTTATGCAGCATTACCTCCCGACTCCTAAACTCAATCCCTCGATTAATGGTGGCCAGTACACCATACGTCTTCTTGACCACCTCCTCCACCTGCGAGGCCGATTTAAGAGTCCTATGGATGTGGACCCCAAGGTCCTTCTGATCTTCCACGCTGCTTAGAGTCCTACCCTTGGTATTGTACTCCTTCAATCCATTGGTTCTGCCGAAATGGACGACTACACATTTATCTGCATTGAAGTCCATCTGCCACTTCTCCGCCCAGTCTTGCATCCTATCTATGTCCTGCTGCAACTTCTGACATCCCTCCAGACCATCCACAACACCACCAACCTTCGTGTCGTTGACAAACTTACTAATCCATTCCTCCACTTCCTCATCTCTGGAATTCTCTGCCCGTTGAAGTGGTGGAGGCTGCCTCGCTAAATATTTTTAAGACGCAGGTTTATAGGTTTTTGATAGGCAAGGGGATTAAGGGTTATGGGGAGAGGGCGGGAAAGTGGAACTGAGACACGACAGATCAGCCATGACCTTATTGAATGGCGGGGCAGGCTCGAGGGGCTAGATGGCCTACTCCTGCTCCTATTTCTTATCCAGGTCATTTATGAAAATGACAAACAGCAAGGGTCCTAGGACAGATCCCTGGGGCACCCCACTGGTGACCGACCTCCATGCAGAAAAAGACCCATCCACAACCACTCTCTGCCTTCTGCAGGCAAGCTAGTTCTGGATCCACAAGGCCAAAGGCCCTTGGATCCCATGCCCTCTCACCTTCTCAAGAAGTCTTGCATGGGGGACCTTATCAAACGCCTTGCTGAAGTCCATGTACACTACGTCCACGGCACTTCCTTCGTCAATGTGTTCAGTCACATTATCGAAGAACTCAACTAGGCTCGTAAGGCACGACCTGCCCTTGACAATGCTGACTATTTCTGATCATTCTAAACTTCTCTAAATGCTCATAAATCTTGTCCCTCAGAATCCTCTCCACCAACTTACCAACCACTGAGGTCAGACTCACCGGGCGGTAATTTCCCAGGCTATCCCTGTTCCCTTTCTTGAAAATAGGAAACACATCCGCAATCCTCCGGAACCTGTCCCGTCTCCATCGATGACGCAAAGATCATCACCAGGGACTCTGCAATCACTTCTCTCGCCTCCCACAGTAACCTGGGGTACATCCCGTCCAGTCCTGGCGACTTAGCATCTTGATGCAATTTAAAAGGTCCAACACACCCTCTTTCTTAACGTCCAGTGAAGCACAGCACAGGCCCTTTGGCCTTCGATGTTGTGCTCAGCAATGTCCGAACCCAAGATCAAGCTATCTCACTCCCTGTCATTCTGGTGTGCTCCATGTGCCTATCCATAACCGCTTGAAACAGTCCTGTGGGAGTATCCCAGACGGTGGAGTTACACCACTCCACAAGGATTCAGAAAACCCTGAAAGACTTGGCATACGATCTTCCAAAAAAAGTTCCAAGTGCCGAACAAGCAAGTAAACGGGAGAGAATTGTGCCAGTGTTTTTAGTGAACTGCAAGTTGTAATCTTATGGCACATAGTGCAAAAGATAGTGCACACAGTGATTCTCTGCAGCAGATGGAGAGGGGAGTGAAGCTTGAGCTTACCAGGGGGAGCTGGCAGCTCTAGGATGCCATTGCAGAGGCGCACTGATCTCTCTGCACTGGACAATCTCCTGTCCAACCGCCCCCCCCCCCACCCCACCAATCACACCCCTCCATGGACATCCACCCACCCCTGAACATTGGGACTCCCCGATCACCACCCTTGCAGATATCCCTCCCTCCGCAATCGTCCCCCCAGCAGAGTTCCCTCCTTCCCCTGCAATTGCCCCCCTCTCCGCAGGGTTCCCATTCCCTCCCCCATCATGGCTACACCCCACAGGCTCTGCTCCCCCACCCCCCCGCCCTCCCATTCAGGCCGCACTGCCTTGGCATGATTATGGTGCACAGTGAGCACTACCTGGCTCTATTCTTTTTGAGAAAGTGACCAAAGAGGTGGATAGGGGTAAGGCAGTTGATGTGGTGTATATGGATTTTAGCAAGGCGTTTGATAAGGTTCACCATGGTAGGCTTCTGCAAAAAATGCAGATGTATGGGATTGGGGGTGATCTAGGTAATTGGATCAGGAATTGGCTGGCAGATAGGAGACAGAGAGTGGTGGTTGATGGTAAATATTCATCATGGAGTTCAGTTACGAGTGGTGTGCCTCAGGGATCTGTTTTGGGGCCACTGCTGTTTGTAATTTTTATTAATGATCTGGATGAGGGTATAGTTGGGTGGATTAGTAAATTTGCTGATGACACCAAAGTCGGAGGTGTGGTAGATTGTGAGGAAGGGTGTCATAGTTTGCAGGAAGACTTAGACAGGTTGCAGAGCTGGGCCGAGAGGTGGCGGATGGAGTTTAATGCGGAGAAATGTGAGGTAATTCACTTTGGTAGGAATAACAGATGTGTCGAGTATAGGGCTAACGGGAGGACTTTGAATAGTGTGGAGGAGCAGAGGGATCTAGGTGTATGTGTACATAGATCCCTGAAAGTTGGGAATCAAGTAGATAAGGTTGTTAAGAAGGCATACGGTGTCTTGGCATTTATTGGTAGGGGGATTGAATTTAGGAGTCGCAGCGTCATGATGCAACTGTACACAACTCTGGTGCGGCCGCACTTGGAGTTTTGTGTGCAGTTCTGGTCTGCAGTTCAGGAAGGATGTAGAGGCTTTGGAGAGGGTGCAGAGGAGGTTTACCAGGATGTTGCCTGGTATGGAGGGGAGATCCTATGAGGAGAGACTGAGAGATTTGGGGTTGTTTTCGCTGGAAAGAAGGTGGCTAAGAGGGGACCTTATTGAAACATATAAGATGATTAGAGGTTTAGACAGGGTAGATAGTGATAGCCTTTTTCCTCTGATGGAGAAATCTAGCACGAGGGGGCATGGCTTTAAATTAAGGGGTGGTAGTTATAGGACGGATGTCAGGGGTAGGTTCTTTACCCAGAGGGTGGTGAGGGATTGGAATGCCCTGCCTGCTGCAGTTGTAAATGCGCCTAGTTTGGGGGCATTTAAGAGATCCGTGGATAGGTTTATGGACGAAAAGGGATTGGTTTAGGTTAATGGGTCATTGTTTTTGTAACTGGTTGGCGCAACATCGTGGGCCGAAGGGCCTGTTCTGTGCTGTAATGTTCTATGTTCTATTCCCAAGACCACCTGAGTGTTTCAGTGGTTCCTGATTCCTCCTGGCAAAGCCTCACATCTGGTCCACTGCTGGTGGAGACTGGTTGTGATTCTTGCCAATTCCTATCAATACAGGAAATTGTATATTCTCACCCAGTGGGAATACTCTCCATTTCTCTTTCTCTCTCTGTTTTTCCCCGCTGTTCTTGCTGACCCTTTCAGAGTGAGCTCCCACACTCTGTGTGCATTTGGTGTAAACTCTCGGACTTGAGTGGGGATTGCATTGACTGTCTGAGATGTTGTACACTAGCTCAGATTTCTATAACCATCAGCCTTTTGGCCACTCAATCGCAAACGAAACTTTTCTCTCATAAAAGTGTTTCCTATCTAGCTCTGTGTCAAACTGAGCCATTACTCCTTGACTCTCTCTAGAATAATCCTTATAAACTCCTCAGCCCTCTCCCTAGTCCAGACTTCTCCCCAACCCTAAACCCACTCCCTCGTCCTTCTCACCCCTCTCTCATCGTTCATTTTCTTTCCCAAAGCACGATATAAATACAAGTTATTCTTACAGTTGATCTCAGGGATGTGGTTACCTTGGTAACACCTGTATTTATTGTCCATCCTAATGGCTTTAGACAGCTTTGGTGAGTCTTTTTCACTCAGTTCAGCAATCTGTGTGCAATGGTATTCCTGCACATCTGTTCGGAGGGCACACCAGGACTTTGATCCACCTGCAATGAAGAAAAGACTGTCGTTCTGAGGCAGGGTGGTGACTGATCTGGAAGCGATACTGTTCCCATTCACTTTCGATGACAGTTCATGGTGAGATACAGCAATAGATTTTGTAGAAAATATACAATGCAGGTACACTGCATCAATAGTGGAGGAAGTGAATGTTGAGGCCATTAACAGGGGCAAATGTCTTGATGTTATTTAGGTTCTTGGGTGTTGTTGGTGTTAAAGCCTGAAATAAGGGCAGAGTATTCTATCATATTCCTGACTTGTGCCTTGCACATGGTTAAAAGGAAGCAGCAAAGTGAATCACAAGCCACAGAATAGCAGCTTGTGACCTGCACTTGCTGTTGAGGAATTAATATTAGTGGCCTGCTTAGTTACTGATCAGTCAACAATGTTTTCTCTGCTTTAAACTTTCTGTCTGATTTTTCCACAGAAGCCCCACTCACTGAATTCCTGCCTTCACACCTGATGGGAAAATGCACATTCCAGCAAGGTTAAAATTACTGATTCATCTTGGATAACTTTTAGTTTTATTGAAACTTTGTGCATTGTTTATTGACCCTGAATATGTTACACCATTGCCCTGTATCTCCAACAATGTGTTTCTGATGTGGATATTCCAAGTGATTGTATTATATATTAATCAGTTCCTTCTCACTGTAATGTACACCATTCTGTAGCCTCTCGCTGTATTGTCTCCCATTCAGTTCCTTCTCACTGTAATGTACACCATTCTGTAGCCTGTAGCTGTATTGTCTCCCATTCAGTTCCTTCTCACTGTAATGTACACCATTCTGTAGCCTGTAGCTGTATTGTCTCCCATTCAGTTCCTTCTCACTGTAATGTACACCATTCTGTAGCCTGTAGCTGTATTGTATCCCATTCAGTTCCTTCTCGCTGTAATGTACACCATTCTGTAGCCTCTCGCTGTATTGTCTCCCATTCAGTTCCTTCTCACTGTAATGTACACCATTCTGTAGCCTCTCGCTGTATTGTATCCCATTCAGTTCCTTCTCACTGTAATGTACACCATTCTGTAGCCTGTAGCTGTATTGTCTCCCATTCAGTTCCTTCTCACTGTAATGTACACCATTCTGTAGCCTGTAGCTGTATTGTATCCCATTCAGTTCCTTTCCCTGTGTTATACCCTAGTCAGATTGCTCCAACTGCATTTTGTGTGCTTGCTCACAGTAATCAAGTAGCTCCGTCTCGCTAAAAGCTTCTTAGGCTCTGGCTGGCAATGAAGATTTCAAGAATATGATTTTAAATTCTTGAATGTTCCTATTTTGACAATTGAAAACATGACTAAACATTTCAACACTTTTCTAATAAATGTCTGCATCATTGTATGTTTCTCCTCCGCAGACAGGCCAGGGTATATTAGAACAAAGAACAACCCAGCACGGGAAACAGGCCCTTCGGCCCAACGAGCCTGCGCCGCCACATCATCCTACACCTATTCTACCCTGCGTGTCTACGAATAGAACTCATGACTTAGCCAGATTCAGGGGAGAATAGTGTCAATTTGGTAAAACCAATCAGCCTAAGAGCACATCTTTGGGGTGTGGGAGGAAACCGGAGCGCCCGGAGGAAACCCACGCAACCACAGGGAGAATGCGCAAACTCCCACAGACACAGGCCCAAATCCATGTGCCTGCACAGCCAGCAGTGATAGTCACCGAGCTGTTGCGGCGCCCATCTACCGGTCCAGGATCAAGCACACACACCGACATGAAGTACTAGGCCACTCCTGGAACCTCCAAGAGCAGCCCACGCACGACCCACCGTGTGCATGCCCCTCGTTTGACACGAGGTGGACCTCCACCTGCGGAATAAAAAGACAAAGACGTTAATTTACAAATCTGCTTTTCCGGTGTCTCCCGAGGTTCTAACCCTTATTTAATATCCCCTACTATAACCCTCCATCCTTGTTTCACTCGTGTCTGTCTAACTGAACCTTAAACGAGTCCAATGTTCCTGCCTCCACCACCCTACTCGGTAGCGCGTTCCAGACCCCTACAACTCTCTGCGTAAAGAACCTTCCTCTCACGTCCAAATTATATCTCTCCCCCCTCACCCTTAAATCATGGCCTCTCGTATTTGTACCTAGTCTAGGGAACAGTCTCTCACTATTGACTCTGTCTATTCCCTTCAGTATCTTATATACCTCTATCATGTCCCCCCTCAATCTCCGTCTTTCCAAGGAGAAAAGTCCCAGTTTCTCCAACCTTTCCTCGTACCCCAGCCCCTCCATGCCAGGCAACATCCTGGTAAACCTCCTCTGCACCCTTTCCAGAGACTCCACGTCCTTCCGGTAGTAAGGTGACCAGAACTGGACGCAGTACTCCAAACGCGGTCTAACCAACATTCTATACAACTGAAGCATTAGACAGCAGCTTTTAAACTCTATCCCCCTTCCTATAAAGGCTAGCATTCCATAAGCCGTCCTAACAACATTCTCCACTTGTGTCGCAACCTTCATGGATTTGTGAACCTGCACTCCCAGGTCCCTCTGTATTTCTATACTCCTAATCTGTCTACCTTTAATCACATAACTCCTCTCTGCATTATTCCTTCCAAAATGCATCACCTCGCATTTGTCAGGATTAAATGCCATCTGCCACCTATCTGCCCACTGCACCAACCTATCTATATCCTGTTGTATCACCTCACAATCCACTTCGGTACCCGCCAACCCTGCCATCTTGGTGTCATCAGCAAACGTGCTGATCATACCACCTACGCTCTCTTCCAAGTCATTTATGTAGACTACAAAGAGGAGAGGTCCCAGTACTGAGCCCTGCGGCACACCACTGGTCACTGGCCTCCAGCCCAACAAGGTCCCCTCCACAACTACCCTCTGTCTCCTATTTCCCAGCCAGTTCTCAATCCACCTAGCTACCTGACCTCGTATCCCATGCACCTTAACCTTTTCTACCAGCCTACCATGAGGGACTTTGTCAAACGCCTTACTGAAATCCATATAGATGACATCAACGGTTCTCCCATCGTCAACCGTTTTTGTCACCTCCTCAAAGAATTCTACCAGATTCGTAAGACAAGACCTCCCTCTAACAAAGCCATGTTGCGTATCCCTAATCAAATCGCAATGCTCCAAATGCTCATACATCCTACCCTTAAGTATTTTTTCCATTAATTTCCCTACCACCGATGTCAAACTCACCGGTCTATAATTTCCAGGGTTATCCCGACTACCTTTTTTGAACAGCGGGACCACATTAGCTACCCTCCAGTCTTCTGGGACCTCACCTGTGTCCAAAGAAGAGACAAAGATTTGTGCCAGAGGCCCAGCAATTTCATCTTTCACCTCCCTAAGCAGCCTGGGATAAATACCATCAGGCCCCGGAGCTTTATCCGTCCTTACGCTACCTAAAAGCCCTAGCACTTCCTCCCTCATAATAGATATTTCCTGCAACTGATCCTCAGCTCCCTCCAAGAGACCGCACGATTCCGAACCCCTCTCCCTCGTGAATACCGACGCAAAGTATTCATTCAGGAGCTCCCCCATTCCCTCCGACTCAATACATATCTCCCCACTTTTGTCCCTAAGAGGACCAATTTTCCCTCTAACTACTCTCTTGCTCCCAATATCGGAATAAAATGCCTTTGGATTTTCCTTAATCCTACCAGCCAAAGCCATTTCATATCCTCTCTTCCTCTCTGATGTAGCAACAGCAAATTGTGTGTTCTTACCGAGTGATAATGACAGGAAATATTGTATTCTCATCCAGTGAGAATACTGGGATTGAATATGCACATATAAAGAGCAAGAAGGTAGCCAGGGAGAGGGTTGGCCACTCAAGGACAAGGGAGGGAATCTGTGTAGAGCCAGAGGAAATGGGCGAGGTATTAAATGAATACTTTGTGTCAGTGTTCACCAAAGAGAAAGACTTGGTGAATGATGAGTCTGGGAAAGGATGTGTAGATAGTTTGAGTCATGTTGAGATTAAAAAGGAGGAGACATTGGGGTTCTTGAGAAACATTAAGGTAGACAAGACCCCAGAGCCTGATGGGATATACCCCAGAATACTGAGAAAGGGGAAGGAGGAAATTGCTGGGGTCTTGAGAGAAATCTTTGTATCCTCACTGACTACAGGGAAGGTGATGGTGTGGAGATGCTGGCGTTGGACTGGGGTAAACACAGTAAGAAGTCTCACACCAGGTTAAAATCCAACAGGTTTATTTGGTAACAAATACCACTAGTTTTCTGAGCGCTGTTCCTTCGTCAGGTGGGTGGGAGTTCTGATCACAGACAGGGCATGTAAAGACACACAGTTTACAGAATACTGATTAGAATGTGAGTCTTTACAGCTAATCAAGTCTTAAAGGTACAGAGTGTGAGTGGAGAGAGCTTTAAGCACAGATTAAAAAGATGTGTACTGTTTCCAGACGGGAAGTTAGTGAGATTGTGCAAGTCCAGCCAAGCTGTAGGGGTTACGGATTATTGTAAGTAAAAGACACCTCTGAGACTGTTAGTAGTTAAAATACAGTAGGTTTTAATTGAAAAGCTTTTGGGAGAAACCTAATTTAAACAGTGGTTTACCAGGCTTCTCATTGAACACAAATACAAGTGGGTATTTATACATCCTGAGTCCCAGTATGGATCACGATGCAAACTCCCGATTCTGGTTAGGACGGCAAGTCCTCCTACTTTGGTCATGACACAAGCTCCCGATTCAACCAGGACTCTCAGTCCATCTGGCAGCTGCAATCACGATATAACCTTCGATCCGATCATGACCCACAGCGCTTCCAGCACCCTCTGCATCTCCTTCCTTGAAGTTACGTGGGTGATAATGACTGTCCCATTGGGACTCTTCCTGTTAAAAAGCCAGTATCACAATCTACCATCTGCAGCTCTTTAACCATGTTCAGTTAATACAAACAGGTAAGATTTGCAATGTCTGCAAAATAACATTCACATTTGACTATCTGCCTTTATGGAAATGAAAGTTAAAGAATGAAAGACATGAACAAGTAAGGAAAACATGAATAAATCATTTATATTAATGCCAGGGGCAGTATAAGCTTGAGGAGATCAGCCATGAGGAAAGGTTATGTTTTGACATATGCTAGATACAAAATGCATTAAATTCACTAACCCTTTCCCTACTTCAATCCCCCTTTTGGCTGGGGCCAGGTCTCAGCATGGCCCCATGACCAATTCAGAGCCAAACATTACCAACATATGAACCTACCTCCTTCATCAGGAAGTCTGCCCCTTCTGCCTGTACAGTTGCACTCAGCATAATCCAGGCTGTTACTGTTTTACAATAAGTGTTCAATAATGCCATACAAACACAACAAGCAGTACATAAGAACATAAGAAATAGGAGCAGGAGTAGGCCATCTAGCCCTTCGAGCCTGCCCCGCCATTCAATAAGATCATGGCTGATCTGTCGTGGCTCAGTTCCACCTTCCCGCCCTCTCCCCATAACCCTTAATTCCCTCTCATCAAAAACCCATCAACCCGCTTAGAACATAGAACACTACAGCACAAACAGGCCCTTCGGCCCACGAGTTGCGCCGATCACATCAACACCTACCAACCTACAGACCTATCTATAACCCTCAATCTCATTAAACCTCATATACTCATCCAGAAGTCTTTTAAAAGACCCCAGCGAGTTTGCCTCCACCACCGATGACGGCAGCCGATTCCACTCACTCACCACCCTCTGAGTGAAAAACTTACCCCTAACATCACTTCTGAACTTCCCTCCCTGTACCTTAAATCTGTGTCCTCTCGTAGCAACCATTTCAACCCGGGGAAATAGCCTCTGAGAGTCCACCCTATCCATTCCTCTCAACATTTTGTAAACTTCTATCAGGTCGCCTCTTAACCTTCGTCTCTCCAGGGAAAAGAGTCCCAGCTTCCTCAACCTAACTTCATAAGGCATGCCTCCCAGTCCAGGCAACATCCTTGTAAATCTCCTCTGTACCCTCTCAATAGCTTCTACATCTTTCCTATAGTGAGGCGACCAGAACTGCGCACAATACTCTAAATGAAGCCTGACAAGGGTCTTATAAAGTTGCAGCATTACCTCCCGACTCCTAAACTCAATCCCTCGATTAATGAAGGCCAGTACACCATACGCCTTCTTGACCACCTCCTTCACCTGCGAGGCCGATTTAAAAGTCCTGTGGACCCGGACCCCTAGATCCTTCTGCTCTTCAACACTACTCAGACTTCTGCCCTTGATAGTGTACTCGTTCATCCCGTTGGTTCTGCCAAAATGGACGACTACGCATTTATCCGCGTTGAAGTCCATCTGCCACTTCTCCGCCCAGTCCTGCATCCTATCTATGTCCTGCTGCAACTTTTGCCATCCTTCCAGACCATCCACAACACCACCGACCTTAGTGTCATCAGCGAACTTACTTACCCATCCCTCCACTTCCTCATCCAGGTCATTTATGAAAATGACAAACAACAAGGGTCCCAGAACAGATCCTTGAGGCACTCCGCTAGTGACTGACCTCCATTCAGAAAAAGCCCCATCCACAACCACTCTCTGCCTTCTGCAGGCAAGCCAGTTCTGGATCCACAAGGCCAAAGGCCCTTGGATCCCATGCCCTCTCACCTCAAGAAGTCTTGCATGGGGGACCTTATCAAACGCCTTGCTGAAATCCATGTACACTATGTCTACGGCACTTCCTTCGTCAATGTGTTCAGTCACATTATCGAAGAACTCAACTAGTCTCGTAAGGCACGACCTGCCCTTGACAAATCCATGCTGACTATTCCTGATCATGTCAAACCTCTCCAAAGCTTCTTGAAAATATTTAGCGAGGCAGCCTCCACCACTTCAACGGGTAGAGAATTCCAGAGATTCACCACCCTTTGAGTGAAGAAGTTCCTCCTCAACTCCGTTCTAAACCGCCTCCCCTTAATCTTGAGGCTGTGCCCCCTAGTCCTACTGTCTTTTTTGAGCGGGAAGAGTCTCTCCACCTCTATCCTATCCATCCCATTCATCATCTTATACGTCTCAATGAGATCTCCCCTCATTCTTCTAAACTCCAACGAGTACAAGCCTAGTTCATTCAGCCTCTCCTCATAGCTCAACCCCCTCAACTCCGGCATCAGCCTAGTAAACCTCCTCTGCACTCCCTCCAAGGCCAAAATATCTTTGCGCAGGTGCGGCGCCCAAAACTGCACACAGTACTCTAGCTGCGGCCTCACCAATGCCCTATACAGCTGCAGCAAGACCTCCCTACTTTTATATTCAATCCCCTTCGCTATGAAGGCCAGCATCCCATTCGACTTCCTGACCACCTGCTGCACCTGCAAGCTGGGTTTTTGCGACTCATGCACAAGGACCCCGAGGTCCCTCTGCACCGTCGCCTGCTGCAGTTTTTCGCCCCGTAAGTAATAGTCCTTCCTACCATTCCTCCTACCAAAGTGGACCACCTCACACTTGCCAACATTAAATTCCATTTGCCATTTCCTGGCCCATTCGCCCAGCCTATCTAGATCCTTCTGCAGACTCTCCACACCCTCCGCACAATTTGCCGTTCCCCCAATAAAGAACAAAGAACAATCCAGCACGGGAAACAGGCCCTTCGGCCCAACGAGCCCGCACTGCCACATCACCCTACACCTATTCTACCCTGCATGTCTACGAATGGAACCCTACTCAGTCAGATTCAGGGGAGAATAGTGTCAATTTGGTAAAAAACGATTAGCCTGAGAGCACATCTTTGGGGTGTGGGAGGAAACCGGAGCGCCCGGAGGAAACCCACGCAAGCACGGGGAGAACGCACAAACTCCCACAGACACAGGCCCAAATCCATGTGCCTGCACAGCCAGCAGTGCTAGTCACTGAGCTACCGGTCCAGGATCAAGCACACACACCGACACGAAGTACTAGGCCACTCCTGGAACTTCCAAGAGCAGCCCAGGCACGACCCACCGTGTGCATGCCCCTCGTTTGACAACGAGATGGACCTCCACCTGCGGAATAAAAAGACAAAGACGTTAATTTACAAATCTGCTTTTCCGGTGTCTCCTGAGGTTCTGATCTTATTTAATATCCCCTACTATAACCCTCCATCCTTGTTTCACTCGTGTCTGTCTAACTGAACCTTAAACGAGTCCAACGTTCCTGCCTCCACCACCCTACTCGGTAGCGCGTTCCAGACCCCTACAACTCTCTGCGTAAAGAACCTTCCTCTCACGTCCAAATTATATCTCTCCCCCCTCACCCTTAAATCATGGCCTCTCGTATTTGTACCTAGTCTAGGGAACAGTCTCTCACTATTGACTCTGTCTATTCCCTTCAGTATCTTATATACCTCTATCATGTCCCCCCTCAATCTCCGTCTTTCCAAGGAGAAAAGTCCCAGTTTCTCTAACCTTTCCTCCTAACCCAGCCCCTCCATGCCAGGCAACATCCTGGTAAACCTCCTCTGCACCCTTTCCAGAGACTCCACGTCCTTCCGGTAGTAAGGTGACCAGAACTGGACGCAGTACTCCAAACGCGGTCTAACCAACATTCTATACAACTGAAGCATTAGACAGCAGCTTTTAAACTCTATCCCCCTTCCTATAAAGGCTAGCATTCCATAAGCCGTCCTAACAACATTCTCCACTTGTGTCGCAACCTTCATGGATTTGTGAACCTGCACTCCCAGGTCCCTCTGTATTTCTATACTCCTAATCTGTCTACCTTTAATCACATAGCTCCTCTCTGCATTATTCCTTCCAAAATGCATCACCTCACATTTGTCAGGATTAAATGCCATCTGCCACCTATCTGCCCACTGCACCAACCTATCTATATCCTGTTGTATCACCTCACAATCCACTTCGGTACCCGCCAACCCTGCCATCTTGGTGTCATCAGCAAACGTGCTGATCATACCACCTACGCTCTCTTCCAAGTCATTTATGTAGACTACAAAGAGGAGAGGTCCCAGTACTGAGCCCTGCGGCACACCACTGGTCACTGGCCTCCAGCCGGACAAAGTCCCCTCCACAACTACCCTCTGTCTCCTATTACCCAGCCAGTTCTCAATCCACCTAGCTACCTGACCTCATATCCCATGCGCCTTAACCTTTTCTACCAGCCTACCATGAGGGACTTTGTCAAACGCCTTACTGAAATCCATATAGATGACATCAACGGCTCTCCCATCGTCAACTGTTTTTGTCACATCCTCAAAGAATTCCACCAGATTCGTAAGACAAGACCTCCCTCTAACAAAGCCATGTTGCGTATCCCTAATCAAATCGCAACGCTCCAAATGCTCATACATCCTACCCCTAAGTATTTTTTCCATTAATTTCCCTACCACCGATGTCAAACTCACCGGTCTATAATTTCCAGGGTTACCCCTGCTACCTTTTTTGAACAACGGGACCACATTTGCTACCCTCCAGTCTTCTGGGACCTCACCTGTGTCCAAAGAAGAGACAAAGATTTGCGCCAGAGGCCCAGCAATTTCATCTTTCACCTCCCTAAGCAGCCTGGGATAAATACCATCAGGCCCCGGAGCTTTATCCGTCCTTACGCTACCTAAAAGCCCTAGCACTTCCTCCCTCGTAATGGATATTTCCTGCAGCTGATCCTCAGCTCCCTCCAAGAGAACGCACGATTCCGAACCCCTCTCCTTCGTGAATACCGAGGCAAAGTATTCATTCAGGAGCTCCCCCATTCCCTCCGACTCAATATATATCTCCCCACTCTTGTCCCTAAGAGGACCAATTCTAGCTACTCTCTTGCTCCTAATATCGGAATAAAATGCCTTTGGATTTTCCTTAATCCTACCAGCCAAAGCCATTTCATATCCTCTCTTCCTCTCTGATGTAGCAACAGCAAATTGTGTGTTCTTACCGAGTGATAATGACAGGAAATATTGTATTCTCATCCAGTGAGAATACTGGGATTGAATATGCACATATAAAGAGCAAGAAGGTAGCCAGGGAGAGGGTTGGCCACTCAAGGACAAGGGAGGGAATCTGTGTGGAGCCAGAGGAAATGGGCGAGGTATTAAATGAATACTTTGTGTCAGTGTTCACCAGAGAGAAAGACTTGGTGAATGATGAACATAGAACATAGAACATTACAGCGCAGAACAGGCCCTTCGGCCCACGATGTTGCGCCGACCAGTTACAAAACTATGACCCACTAGCCTAAACCAATCCCTTTTCATCCATAAACCTATCCACAGATCTTTTAAACGCCCCCAAACTAGGTGCATTTACAACTGCAGCTGGCAGGGCATTCCAGTCCCTCACCACCCTCTGGGTAAAGAACCTACCCCTGACATCTGTCCTATAACTACCCCCCCTTAATTTAAAATCGTGCCCCCTCGTGTTAGCTTTCTCCATCCTAGGAAAAAGGCTATCACTATCTACCCTGTCTAAACCTCTAATCATCTTATATGTTTCAATGAGATCCCCTCTTAGCCGCCTTCTTTCCAGCGAAAACAACCCCAAATCTCTCAATCTCTCCTCATAGGATCTCCCCTCCATACCAGGCAACATCCTGGTAAACCTCCTCTGCACCCTCTCCAAAGCCTCTACATCCTTCTTGTAATGTGGGGACCAGAACTGCACACAAAACTCCAAGTGCGGCCGCACCAGAGATGTGTACAGTTGCATCATGACGCTGCGACTCCTAAATTCAATCCCCCTACCAATAAACGCCAAAACTCCGTATGCCTTCTTAACAACTTTATCTACTTGATTCCCAACTTTCAGGGATCTATGTACACATACACCTAGATCCCTCTGCTCCTCCACACTATTCAAAGTCCTCCCGTTAGCCCTATACTCCACACATCTGTTATTGCTACCGAAATGAATTACCTCACACTTCTCCACATTAAACTCCATTCGCCACCTCTCAGCCCAGCTCTGCAACCTTTCTAAGTCATCCTGCAAACTATGACACCCTTCCTCACAATCTACCACACCTCCGACTTTGGTGTCATCAGCAAACTTACTAATCCACCCAACTATACCCTCATCCAGATCATTAATAAAAATTACAAACAGCAGTGGCCCCAAAACAGATCCCTGAGGCACACCACTTGTAACCGAACTCCATGACGAATATTTCCCATCAACCACCACTCTCTGTCTCCTATCTGCTAGCCAATTCCTGATCCAATTACCTAGATCACCCCCAATCCCATACATCTGCATTTTCTGCAGAAGCCTACCATGGTGAACCTTATCAAACGCCTTGCTAAAATCCATATACACCACATCAACTGCCTTACCCCTATCCACCTCTTTGGTCACTTTCTCAAAGAACTCGATAAGGTTAGTAAGGCATGACCTACCCGCTACAAAACCATGCTGACTATCTCTAATCAACTCTTTACTTTCCAAATAACTATAAATCCTGTCTCTAATAATCCTTTCCAAAACCTTACCCACCACAGAAGTAAGACTCACCGGTCTATAATTCCCAGGGAAGTCCCTTCTCCCCTTCTTAAACAATGGGACAACATTTGCTGTCCTCCAATCTTCTGGTACTATACCAGAGACTAACGACGACCTGAAGATCAGAGCCAGAGGCTCCGCAATCACCCCTCTTGCCTCCCAAATAATCCGAGGGTAAATCCCATCTGGACCAGGGGATTTATCTATTTTCAAACCCTCTAAAATATCCAGCACATCCCCCGTATCAACTGCAATACTATCTATTTCACACCCCTGCACCCCAGTGTCCTCCTCAGCTACATTCCTGTCCCCTTGCGTGAACACCGAAGAGAAATATTGGTTCAACGCCTCTCCAATCTCCTCCGGTTCCACACACAACTTCCCTCTACTGTCTGTAACTGGCCCTAATCTTGTCCTAACCAACCTTCTGTTCTTGACATACCTGTAAAACGCCTTAGGGTTCTCCTTAATCCTATCAGCCAAAATCATCTCATGCCCTCTTTTGGCCCTTCTTAACTCCCTCTTCAACTCCCTCCTAGCCAATCTAAAACTTTCTAATGCACTACCTGAGCCCTCAAGCCTCATCCGAACATAAGCCTCCTTTTTCTTCCTAACCAACGAATCAACTTTTTTGGTGCACCACGGTTCCCTGGGCCTACCAAATCCTCCTTGCCTGACAGGGATATACTTATCACAGACCCGCAATAGCTGCTCCTTGAAAAATCTCCACATCTCAGATGTTCCCAGTCCCTGTAATCTCCCATTCCAACCAATGCTTCCTAATTCTCTCCTAATAGCCTCATAATTACCCTTCCCCCAGCTGAAACTACTGACCCGAGGTTCATGCCTATCCCTTTCCATCACTAAGGTGAACGTAATCGAATTGTGGTCACTATCCCCAAACTGTACACCAACTTCCAAGTCTAGCACCTGGTCTGGCTCATTACCGAGCACCAAATCCAATATAGCCTCTCCTCTCGTCGGCCTATCTACATACTGAGTCAAAAAACCTTCTTGCACACTTTGAACAAAAACTGACCCCTCTAACGAGCCAGAGCTGTAGCAATTCCAATCTACATGAGTAAAGTTAAAGTCCCCCATAACAATTACCCTATTACTTTCACTCCTAACAAGGATCGTCTCCGCAATCCTTTCCTCAACCTCTCTAGAACTTTTTGGAGGTCTATAAAAGACTCCCAACAGGGTGACCTCTCCTCTCCTATTTCTAATCTCCGCCCATATTACCTCAACAGACAAGTCCTCATCAAAGTTCCTCTCTGACACTGAGATACAGTCCTTGACCAATAATGCTACCCCACCCCCCCTTCTACCTCCTTGTCTACTCCGATTAAAGCATTTGTACCCCGGGACCTGCAACATCCATTCCTGACCCTGCTCTATCCAAGTCTCTGAAATGGGACTGGGATGAGGATGAGTCTGGGAAAGGATGTGTAGATAGTTTGAGTCATGTTGAGATTAAAAAGGAGACATTGGGGTTCTTGAGAAACATTAAGGTAGACAAGACCCCAGAGCCTGATGGGATATACCCCAGAATACTGAGAAAGGGGAAGGAGGAAATTGCTGGGGTCTTGAGAGAAATCTTTGTATCCTCACTGACTACAGGGAAGGTGATGGTGTGGAGATGCTGGCGTTGGACTGGGGTAAACACAGTAAGAAGTCTCACACCAGGTTAAAATCCAACAGGTTTATTTGGTAACAAATACCACTAGTTTTCTGAGCGCTGTTCCTTCGTCAGGTGGGTGGGAGTTCTGATCACAGACAGGGCATGTAAAGACACACAGTTTACAGAATACTGATTAGAATGTGAGTCTTTACAGCTAATCAAGTCTTAAAGGTACAGAGTGTGAGTGGAGAGAGCTTTAAGCACAGATTAAAAAGATGTGTACTGTTTCCAGACGGGAAGTTAGTGAGATTGTGCAAGTCCAGCCAAGCTGTAGGGGTTACGGATTATTGTAAGTAAAAGACACCTCTGAGACTGTTAGTAGTTAAAATACAGTAGGTTTTAATTGAAAAGCTTTTGGGAGAAACCTAATTTAAACAGTGGTTTACCAGGCTTCTCATTGAACACAAATACAAGTGGGTATTTATACATCCTGAGTCCCAGTATGGATCACGATGCAAACTCCCGATTCTGGTTAGGACGGCAAGTCCTCCTACTTTGGTCATGACACAAGCTCCCGATTCAACCAGGACTCTCAGTCCATCTGGCAGCTGCAATCACGATATAACCTTCGATCCGATCATGACCCACAGCGCTTCCAGCACCCTCTGCATCTCCTTCCTTGAAGTTACGTGGGTGATAATGACTGTCCCATTGGGACTCTTCCTGTTAAAAAGCCAGTATCACAATCTACCATCTGCAGCTCTTTAACCATGTTCAGTTAACACAAACAGGTAAGATTTGCAATGTCTGCAAAATAACATTCACATTTGACTATCTGCCTTTATGGAAATGAAAGTTAAAGAATGAAAGACTTGAACAAGTAAGGAAAACATGAATAAATCATTTATATTAATGCCAGGGGCAGTATAAGCTTGAGGAGATCAGCCATGAGGAAAGGTTATGTTTTGACATATGCTAGATACAAAATGCATTAAATTCACTAACCCTTTCCCTACTTCAATCCCCCTTTTGGCTGGGGCCAGGTCTCAGCATGGCCCCATGACCAATTCAGAGCCAAACATTACCAACATATGAACCTACCTCCTCCATCAGGAATCTGCCCCTTCTGCCTGTACAGTTGCACTCAGCATAATCCAGGCTGTTACTGTTTTACAATAAGTGTTCAATAATGCCATATAAACACAACAAGCAGTACATAAGAACATAAGAAATAGGAGCAGGAGTAGGGCATCTGACCCTTCGAGCCTGCTCCGCCATTCAATAAGATCATGGCTGATCTGTCGTGGCTCAGTTCCACTTTCCCGCCCTCTCCCCATAACCCTTAATCCCCTCTCTTATCAAAAACCCATCAACCCGCTTAGAACATAGAACATTACAGCACAAACAGGCCCTTCGGCCTACGAGTTGCGCCGATCACATCAACACCTACCAACCTACAGACCTATCTATAACCCTCAATCTCATTAAACCCCATATACTCATCCAGAAGTCTTTTAAAAGACCCCAGCGAGTTCGCCTCCACCACCGACGACGGCAGCCGATTCCATTCACTCACCACCCTCTGAGTGAAAAACTTACCCCTAACGTCACCTCTGTACTTCCCTCCCCGCACCTTAAATCTGTGTCCTCTCGTAGCAACCATTTCAACCCGGGGAAATAGCCTCTGAGAATCCACCCTATCTATTCCTCAACATTTTGTAAACTTCTATCAGGTCGCCTCTCAACCTTTGTCTCTCCAGGGAAAAGAGTCCCAGCTTCCTCAACCTATCTTCATAAGGCATGCCTCCCAGTCCAGGCAACATCCTTGTAAATCTCCTCTGTACCCTCTCAATAGCTTCTACATCTTTCCTATAGTGAGGCGACCAGAACTGCGCACAGTACTCCAAATGAGGCCTGACGAGGGTCCTGTAAAGTTGCAGCATTACCTCCCGACTCCGAAACTCAATCCCTCGATTAATGAAGGCCATTACACCATACGCCTTCTTGACCACCTCCTCCACCTGCGAGGCCGATTTAAGAGTCCTGTGGACCCGGACCCCGAGATCCTTCTGCTCTTCAACGCTACTAAGACTCCTGCCCTTAATAGTGTACTCGTTCATCCTGTTGGTTCTGCCAAAATGGACGACTACACATTTATCCGCGTTGAAGTCCATCTGCCACTTCTTCGCCCAGTCCTGCATCCTATCTAAGTCCTGCTGCAACTTTTGCCATCCTTCCAGACCATCCACAACACCACCGACTTTCGTGTCATCAGCGAACTTGCTAACCCATCCCTCCACTTCCTCATCCAGGTCATTTATGAAAATGACAAACAACAAGGGTCCCAGAACAGATCCCTGGGGCACCCCACTGTTGACTGATCTCCATTCAGAAAAAGACCCATCCACAACCACTCTCTGCCTTCTGCAGGCAAGCCAGTTCTGGATCCACAAGGCCAAAGGCCCTTGGATCCCATGCCCTCTCACCTTCTCAAGAAGTCTTGCATGGGGGACCTTATCAAAAGCCTTGCTGAAGTCCATGTACACTACGTCCACGACACTTCCTTCGTCAATGTGTTCAGTCACATTATCGAATAACTCAACTAGGCTCGTAAGGCACGACCTGCCCTTGACAAATCCATGCTGACTATTCCTGATCATGTCAAACCTCTCCAAAGCTTCTTGAAAATATTTAGCGAGGCAGCCTCCACCACTTCAACGGGTAGAGAATTCCAGAGATTCACCACCCTTTGAGTGAAGAAGTTCCTCCTCAACTCCGTTCTAAAACGCCCCCCCTTTATCATGAGGCTGTGCCCCCTAGTCCTACTGTCTTTTTTGAGCGGGAAGAGTCTCTCCGCCTCTATCCTATCCATCCCATTCATCATCTTATACGTCTCAATGAGATCTCCCCTCATTCTTCTAAACTCTAACGAGTACAAGCCCAGTTTATTCAGCCTCTCCTCATAGCTCAATCCCCTCAACTCCGGTATCAGCCTAGTAAACCTCCTCTGCACTCCCTCCAGGGCCAAAATATCCTTGCGCAGGTGCGGCGCCCAAAACTGCACACAGTACTCCAGCTGCGGCCTCACCAATGCCCTATATAGCTGCAGCAAGACCTCCCTACTTTTATATTCAATCCCCCTCACTATGAAGGCCAGCATCCCATTCGCCTTCCTGACCACCTGCTGCACCTGCAAGCTGGGTTTTTGCGACTCATGCACAAGGACCCCGAGGTCCCTCTGCACCGTCGCCTGCTGCAGTTTTTCGCCCCGTAAGTAATAGTCCTTCCTACCATTCTTCCTACCAAAGTGGATCACCTCACACTTGCCAACATTAAATTCCATTTGCCATTTCCTGGCCCATTCGCCCAGCCTATCTAGATCCTTCTGCAGACTCTCCACACCCTCCGCACAATTTGCCGTTCCCCCAACAAAGAACAAAGAACAACCCAGCACGGGAAACAGGCCCTTCGGCCCAACGAGCCCGTGCCGCCACATCACCCTACACCTATTCTACCCTGCATATCTATGAATGGAACCCTACTCAGTCAGATTCAGGGAAGAAATAGTGTCAATTTGGTAAAAACCGATTAGCCTGAGAGCACATCTTTGGGGTGTGGGAGGAAACCGGAGCGCCCGGAGGAAACCCACGCATCCACAGGGAGAATGCGCAAACTCCCACAGACACAGGCCCAAATCCATGTGCCTGCACAGCCAGCAGTGCTAGTCACTGAGCTGTTGCGGCGCCCATCTACCGGTCCAGGATCAAGCACACACACCGACACGAAGTCCTAGGCCACTCCTGGAACTTCCAAGAGCAGCTCACGCACGACCCGCCGTGTGAATGCCCCTCGTTTGACACGAGGTGGACCTTCACCTGTGGAATAAAGACAAAAATATTAATCTTACAGCCTGCCTTTCCGGTGTCTCCCGAGGTTTAACCCTATTTAATAGCCCCTACCATATCCCTCCATTCTCGTTTCACTCATGTGCCTATCTAACTGCATCTTAAACGAGTCCAATGTTCCTGCCTCCACCACCCTACTCGGTAGCGCGTTCCAGACCCCCACAACTCTCTGCGTAAAGAACATAGAACATTACAGCGCAGAACAGGCCCTTTTGCCCACGATGTTGCACCAACCAGTTACAAAACAATGACCCACTAGCCTAAACCAATCCCTTTTCATCCATAAACCTATCCACAGATCTCTTAAACGCCCCCAAACTAGGTGCATTTACAACTGCAGCTGGCAGGGCATTCCAGTCCCTCACCACCTCTGGGTAAAGAACCTACCCCTGACATCCGTCCTATAACTACCCCCCCTTAATTTAAAGTCGTGCCCCCTCGTGCTAGCTTTCTCCATCCTAGGAAAAAGGCTATCACTATCTACCCTGTCTAAACCTCTAATCATCTTATATGTTTCAATGAGATCCCCTCTTAGCCGCCTTCTTTCCAGCGAAAACAACCCCAAATCTCTCAGTCTCTCCTCATAGGATCTCCCCTCCATACCAGGCAACATCCTGGTAAACGTCTTCTGCACCCTCTCCAAAGCCTCTACATCCTTCCTGTAATGTGGGGACCAGAACTGCACACAATACTCCAAGTGTGGCCGCACCAGAGTTGTGTACAGTTGCATCATGACGCTGCGACTCCTAAATTCAATCCCCCTACCAATAAACGCCAAGACACCGTATGCCTTCTTAACAACCTTATTTACTTGATTCCCAACTTTCAGGGATCTATGTACACATACACCTAGATCCCTCTGCTCCTCCACACTATTCAAAGTCCTCCCGTTAGCCCTATACTCAACACATCTGTTATTCCTACCGAAATGAATTACCTCACACTTCTCCACATTAAACTCCATCCGCCACCTTGCAGCCCAGCTCTGCAACCTTTCTAAGTCACCCTGCAAACTATGACACCCTTCCTCACAATCTACCACACCTCCGACTTTGGTGTCATCAGCAAATATCCAGAACCTTCTTCTCACCTCCAAATTATACCTCTCCCCCCTCACCCTTTCCATTCCCTTCATTATCTTATATACTTCTATCATGTCCCCTCTCAATCTCTGCCTTTCCAAGGAGAAAAGTCCCAGTTTCTTCAACCTCTCCTCGTAACCCAGTCCCCCCATGCCAGGCAACATCCTGGTAAACCTCCTCTGCACCCTTTCCAGAGACTCCACGTCCTTCCGGTAGTAAGGTGACCAGAACTGGACGTAGTACTCCAAATGCGGTCGAACCAACGTTCTGTACAACTGAAGCATTAGACGGCAGCTTTTATACTTCCTATGAAGGCCAACATCCCATAAGCCTTCCTAACAACCTTCTCCACTTGTGACGCAACCTTCATGGATTTGTGAACCTGCACTCCCAGGTCCCTCTGTATGTCTATACTCCTAATCGGCCTCCCTTTAATCACATAGCACCTCTCTGCATTATTCCGTCCAAAATGCATCACCTTGCATTTGTCAGGATTAAATGCCATCTGCCACCTATCTGCCCACTGCACCAACTTATCTATATCCTGTTGTATCACCTGACAATCCAGTTCCGTACCCGCCAACCCTGCCATCTTGGTGTCATCAGCAAACTTGCTAATCACACCACCTACACCCTCTTCCAAGTCATTTATGTAGACTACAAAGAGGAGAGGTCTCAGTACTGAGCCCTGCGGCACACCACTGGTCACTGGCCTCCAGCCCGACAAGGTTCCTTCCACAGCTACCTTCTGTCTCCTATTACCCAGCCAGTTCTCAATCCACCTAGCATAGAACCCTACAGCATAGAAGCCTACAGTGCAGAAACAGGCCCTTCGGCCCATCGAGTCTGCACCGAACACAATCCCACCCAGACCCTATCCCCATATCCCTACACATTTACCTGCTAATCCCTCTAACCTACACATCCCAGGACACTAAGGGGCAATTTTAGCATAGCCAATGAACCTAACCCGCACATCTTTGGACTGTGGGAGGAAACCGGAGCACCCGGAGAAAACCCACGCAGACACGAGGAGAATGTGCAAACTCCACACAGGCAGTGACCCGAGCCGGGAATCGAACCCAGGACCCTGGAGCTGTGAAGCAGCAGTGTTACCGTGCCGCCCAGCTACATGGCCTCGTATCCCATGCACCTTAACCTTTTCTACCAGCCTACCGTGAGGGACTTTGTCAAACGCCTTACTGAAATCCATATAGATGACATCAACGGTTCTCCCATCGTCAACCGTTTTTGTCACATCCTCAAAGAATTCCACCAGATTCGTAAGACAAGACCTCCCTCTAACAAAGCCATGTTGCGTATCCCTAATCAGACCACAACGCTCCAAATGCTCATACATCCTACCCCTAAGTATTTTTTCCATTAACTTCCCTACCACCGACGTCAAACTCACCGGTCTATAATTTCCAGGGTTATCCCTACTGCCTTTTTTGAACAACGGGACCACATTTGCTACCCTCCAGTCTTCTGGGACCTCACCTGTGTCCAAAGAAGAGACAAAGATTTGCGCCAGAGGCCCAGCAATTTCATCTTTCGCCTCCCTAAGCAGCCTGGGATAAATACCATCAGGCCCCGGAGCTTTATCCGTCCTTACGCTACCTAAAAGCCCTAGCACTTCCTCTCTCGTAATAACTATATCCTGCAAATAAACCTCCACTCCCTCCAAGAGACCACACGATTCCGAACCCCTCTCCTTTGTGAATACCGACGCAAAGTATACATTCAGGAGCTCCCCCATCCCCTCCGACTCAATACACAACTCTCCACTCTTGTCCCTAAGAGGACCAATTTTCCCTCTAACTACTCTCTTGCCTCTAATATAGGAATAAAATGCCTTTGGATTTTCTTTAATCCTACCAGCCAAAGCCATCTCATGCCCTCTCTTTGCCCTTCTAATTCCCCTTTTTAGCTCCCTCCTATATTCCTCTCTATATTCCTCCAGCGCACTCTCCGTACCCAGTTGTTTTGACCTAACATACGCCTCCCTCTTCTTCCTGACCAAGTCTTCAATATCCTCCGTAATCCACGGCTCTCTAATCCTACCTTTCCCATCCTTTCGCTTAACCGGAACATACCTCCCCTGCAACCATTTCATTTTGTCCCTAAATGCCTCCCACTTGCCAACCGTGGACTTTCCAGCTAACAGTCCCTCCCAATCAGTGTCCTGCAGCTCCCTCCTAATCCTGCCATAGCTCGCCTTTCCCCAGTTCAGCACACTCCCACTCGGACGGCACTCGTCCCTTTCCATTTTTATCCTAAAGTAGACGGACTTGTGATCACTGTTCGCCACATGTTCGCCTACCTCAACCTCACCCACCTGCCCCGGCTCGTTTCCCAACACTAAATCCAGTATAGCCCCTCCCCTAGTCGGACTAGTTACATAGTGCTCTAGAGACCCTTCCAGAACACATTTCACAAACTCCTCTCCCTCCGTACCCCCAGCTCTAGGCCCCCTCCAATTCACTCCAGGAAAATTAAAATCACCCACTACAACCACTCTATTCTTCCTGCACCTGTCCAAAATGCCCCTGTAAATGCCTTCCTCCACTGACCTCGGGCTGTTGGGTGGCCTATAATACACCCCTAGCAATGTGCTCTGTCCCGTTCAGATTCTCCCCACCCCTCCTGTACAATTGCCCTTCTCTCTTAAACACCTCCCAGTGATCCACAAAAGTAAAGCCCTCCACCCTACACCAATCCCTCAACCATGCATTCAGCTGCATGATCTCTTCATTCTTTGCCCTGCTGGTACCGGGCAGCAATCCAGAGATTGCCACCCTGGAGGTCCTACTCTTTAGTTTGGCCCCCAACTCCCTAAATTGCCTACGGACCTCTACCCTACTCCTCCTTCCTATGTCCCCCTCCCCTACATGTACTATGACCTCAGCCTGTGCCCCCTCCCCTTTCAAAATTCCCTCTACCCTTTCCGTTACATCCTTGACCCCTGCTCCAGGGAGGCAGACCACCATCCTGGAGTCACGCCTCTGTCCACAGAACCTCCTATCGATACCTCTGACCCCCCCGTTCCCTACCACTATCACCTTACCGGCCCCCTTCTGTCCCTCTAAGTTAGTCTCCCCCTCCTGCCTATCTTTCTGTGCCCCTGTCGACGAACCTTGGGAGGCCTCTGGGGAGGCTGGGGGACCCTGACTGCTCTTCTTCTTCCTCTTTCCCCTCCTCACAGTCGTCCATCCTCCCTTCTCTTCAGCCCTTGAGACCTCCTCCTGCTCATGGTTCCCAGCCATTATCTCCTCATTCTCCTTGACTAGAAACGCATCTTCCAGACGCCCCTCGAGTTGCCTGACCCGGGCCCTCAAGCACTGCTGTTCCAAACATTTACTACAGATGTGGACCTTGGGGACACGTGACACCACCATGAACTCCCACATGTGGCACCTGACACAACTTACATTCCTCCCTATATTCCCTACCATGTCCCAACCTCCTGTAAGTGCCCAAAGGTAGAAATCTGTCACTCACCTTCTCTAAGCCTACTCTCCCCTCAGCCCAGCGAGCCAAAGCCCTTCTCACTCTGTTCCCACTCACTCCGCTGCCCGCTCCCGATGCTGCCCGCTCTATGCTGCTACCCCTTTGTTATACCCCCCACTCCCCCTTAACGACTATCCCCTGGCCTAACTTCCGGTACAGAAGTAAACTACACTCTAACAAGCCCCGAGAACCGGAAGTACAGGAAAATAACAGTTTTTAATTCAAATCAGTCACTCACCACAGCCACAGACACCAGGTTCAATGCTCCGGAGAACAATCTTGGTGTCATCAGCAAATTTCGACACCCTGCACTCGGTTCCCTCCTCCAGATCATCTATATAAATGGTAAATAGCTGAGGCCCCAGCACCGACCCCTGGGGCACTCCACTAGTCACCAACCGCCAATCCGAATAGCATCCATTGACCCCCACTCTCTGCCTCCTATTTGACAACCAATCCTCTATCCACACTAACACCCTACCCCCAACTCCATGTCCCCTGACCTTCTGCAATAACCTCTTGTGAGGTACCTTGTCAAACGCCTTCTGAAAATCTAGAAAGACCACATCCACCGGCTCTCCTCTATCCACTGCCCTAGACACATCCTCATAGAACTCCAGTAAATTTGTCAGACACGACTTCCCTTTAATGAAACCGTGTTGCGTCTGCCCTATCAAGCAATTCCCCTCAAGATGCCTCGCTATTTCCTCCTTAATGACGGATTCTAACATTTTACCTACCACAGACGTTAAACTAACCGGCCTATAATTCCCCGCCTTTTGCCTGGCACCCTTCTTAAACAACGGCGTAACATTCTGTGAGCAGTATGACTGCATATAATAAGAACATAAGAACATAAGAAATAGGAGCAGGAGTAGGCCATCTAGCCCTTCGAGCCTGCCCCGCCATTCAATAAGATCATGGCTGATCTGTCGTGACTCAGCTCCACCTTCCCGCCCTCTCCCCATAACCCTTAATCCCCTCTCATCAAAAACCCATCAACCCGTTTCTTAAAAATATTTAGCGAGGCAGCCTCCACCACTTCAACGGGCAGAGAATTCCAGAGATTCACCACCCTTTGAGTGAAGAAGTTCCTCCTCAACTCTGTTCTAAACCGCCCCCCCTTTATCTTGAGGCTGTGCCCCCTAGTCCTACTGTCTTTTTTGAACGGGAAGAGTCTCTCCACCTCTATCCTATCCATCCCATTCATCATCTTATACGTCTCAATGAGATCTCCCCTCATTCTTCTAAACTCTAACGAGTACAAGCCTAGTTTATTCAGCCTCTCCTCATAGCTCAACCCCCTCAACTCCGGAATCAGCCTAGTAAACCTCCTCTGCACTCCCTCCAAGGCCAAAATATCTTTGCGCAGGTGCGGCGCCCAAAACTGCACACAGTACTCCAGCTGCGGCCTCACCAATGCCCTATACAGCTGCAGCAAGACCTCCCTACTTTTATATTCAATCGCCCTCGCTATGAAGGCCAGCATCGGTCCCTATTTTGTCTCTAAACCCGTGGCTTCTATGGGATTGGGCAGGATCGTGTTATTTAGCCAATGTGGGGCCCTATTTTCACCATTACACTGATTTACGGGACAACGTAAACAACGGCGTAACATTAGCCGTTTTCCAATCTTCCGGCACTTCCCCGGAATCCAGCGACGTCTGGAAAATAACCACCAAGGCATCCACTATAACCTCCGCCATTTCTTTCAGAACCCTCGGATGCATTCCATCCGGTCCTGGGGACTTGTCCACAATCAGCCCCTCCAGTCTGTCGAGCACCACCTCTCTAGTAACAATAATGTCATTAAGACCCTCCATTCCTACCACCTTTCCATCGCTAACACCCGGCAAATTATTCACGTCCTCCTCCGTGAAGACAGAAACAAAAAAGTTATTCAAGACCTTAGCCATATCCCCATCCCCTACCACTAGCTCCCCTTTCTCATCCTCTAAAGGACCAACATTCACCCTAGCCAGCCTCTTCCTTTTTATATATTTATAAAAACTCTTGCTATCCTTTTTTATATGAAGTGCTAACCCAGCTTCATAGTTTCATATAGTAACAATGACAATTAGTACAATCTACCCATGCGTCAGGTATGATCCCCATGTCCCGAACCATTGCCCCAGCCATCCCGGAGGGTTATAATTATGATATTGGCTCCCCGCGTCTTGTATTGTCTTTGCTACTCATTTGATATGATCTGTCAAACGAGTTATATTCCAGATGCTCCGGAGAATATACATACAGCATTCAGAGCCAGCTAAGGACACCTCCCTCCTTGGGAGGCTAGCACATAATTGAGAGCCAATAAGTTCTGTAAAGCAATGATCCGGAGAGCTACAACCTCAAAAATCGACTCTTAAATCGGCCTCGCAGGTGGAGGAGGTGGTCAAGAAGGCGTATGGTGTACTGGCCTTCATTAATCGAGGGATTGAGTTTAGGAGTCGGGAGGTAATGCTGCAACTTTACAGGACCCTTGTCAGGCCTCATTTGGAGTACTGTGCGCAGTTCTGGTCGCCTCACTATAGGAAAGACGTAGAAGCTATTGAAAGGGTGCAGAGGAGAGTTACAAGGATGTTGCCTGGACTGGGAGGCATGCCTTATGAAGATAGGTTGAGGGAGCTGGGACTCTTTTCCCTGGAGAGGCGAAGGTTGAGAGGCGACCTGATAGAAGTTTATAAAATGTTGAGAGGAATAGATAGGGTGGACTCTCAGAGGCTATTTCCCCGGGTTGAAATGGTCGCTACGAGAGGACACAGATTTAAGGTGCGGGGAGGGAAGTACAGACGTGATGTTAGGGGTAAGTTTTTCACTCAGAGGGTGGTGAGTGAATGGAATCGGCTGCCGTCGTCGGTGGTGGAGGTGAACTCGCTGGGGTCTTTTAAAAGACTTCTGGATGAGTATATGGGGTTTAATGAGATTGAGGGTTATAGATAGGTCTGTAGGTTGGTGGGGTTGATGTGATCGGCGCAACTCGAGGGCCGAAGGGCCTGTTTGTGCTGTAATGTTCTATGTTCTATGTTCTAACCTCAGAGATGGCTGTGCTTACTTCCTTGAACCCATCTCTAGTTTCATTTGCAATCCTCTCCAAGGTCGAGGTCGTACGTATCAGTTCCTCAGCTACTTTTGCTGTCCCACAAAGTGAGTAGGCTATCATGAAGAACTGTGCTGTCTCACTAATGGCTCGCTTAGCCCTGAGCAGGTGTATCTCGGGTGGTCCCGTAAATCAGTGTAATGGTGAAAACATAAGAACATAAGAAATAGGAGCAGGAGTAGGCCATCTAGCCCTTCGAGCCTGCCCCGCCATTCAATAAGATCATGGCTGATCTGTCGTGGCTCAGTTCCACTTTCCCGACCTCTCCCCATAACCCTTAATCCCCTCTCTTATCAAAAACCCATCAACCCGTTTCTTAAAAATATTTAGCGAGGCAGCCTCCACCACTTCAACGGGCAGAGAATTCCAGAGATTCACCACCCTTTGAGTGAAGAAGTTCCTCCTCAACTCTGTTCTAAACCGCCCCCCCCCTTTATCTTGAGGCTGTGCCCCCTAGTCCTACTGTCTTTTTTGAGCGGGAACAGTCTCTCCACCTCTATCCTATCCATCCCATTCATCATCTTATACGTCTCAATGAGATCTCCCCTCATTCTTCTAAACTCTAACGAGTACAAGCCTAGTTTATTCAGCTTCTCCTCATAGCTCAACCCCCTCAACTCCGGTATCAGCCGAGTAAACCTCCTCTGCACTCCCTCCAAGGCCAAAATCTATCGATACTTTCCCTCTGTAACTGGCAGTGTGAGGGTTGTGAGCAGCAGCAAAACAATCACCCAGTCACCTAATTATATCCCACACGAGTTATACATTGGTTCAAAGCGATATCGCCCCCACGGGCAAGATCCCCGAACCCGGTGTCGGTGGGACGTGTATTCTGTCCCGGTGTCGGTGGGATGTGTATTCTGTCCCGGTGTCGGTGGGATGTGTATTCTGTCCCGGTGTCGGGGGGATGTGTATTCTGTCCCGGTGTAGATGGGATGTGTATTCTGTCCCGGTGTCGGAGGGATGTGTATTCTGTCCCGGTGTCGGAGGGATGTGTATTCTGTCCCGGTGTCGGTGGGACGTGTATTCTGTCCCGGTGTCGGTGGGATGTGTATTCTGTCCCGGTGTCGGTGGGATGTGTATTCTGTCCCGGTGTCGGTGGGACGTGTATTCTGTCCCGGTGTCGGAGGGACGTGTATTCTTTCCCGGTGTCGGTGGGACGTGTATTCTGTCCCGGTGTCGGAGGGACGTGTATTCTGTCCCGGTGTCGGAGGGACGTGTATTCTGTCCCGGTGTCGGTGGGACGTGTATTCTGTCCCGGTGTCGGTGGGACGTGTATTCTGTCCCGGTGTCGGTGGGACGTGTATTCTGTCCCGGTGTCGGTGGGACGTGTATTCTGTCCCGGTGTCGGTGGGACGTGTATTCTGTCCCGGTGTCGGTGGGACGTGTATTCTGTCCCGGTGTCGGTGGGACGTGTATTCTGTCCCGGTGTCGGTGGGACGTGTATTCTGTCCCGGTGTCGGTGGGACGTGTATTCTGTCCCGGTGTCGGTGGGACGTGTATTCGGTCCCGGTGTCGGTGGGACGTGTATTCGGTCCCGGTGTCGGAGGGATGTGTATTCTGTCTCGGTGTCGGTGGGATGTGTATTCTGTCCCGGTGTCGGAGGGATGTGTATTCTGTCCCGGTGTCGGTGGGACGTGTATTCTCCCCCTGTAATGAGTCGAGTGAACACACAGGTCTCAGTGTGACCTTTATTGAGTTTCTAACCCAGAGTAAATTTTGCCCCGTCTTCTCTTTGAGAATCTGAGGATGATTTTCCATCTGATCTTCAACTTTATTCTTTTAACACTGATCTTCTTCGGAATTCTCTGCCTTCTCCTCATTCTCTTGCTTCTTAGCAAGTTTCCTCCTCATTGCTGCTCGTGCGGAGTTTATAGCGTCCCGATATCTGCCCAAGGTAAACAGATCGTAGTTATACTTTCACTCAGTACATTTCGCAGTGTTGGATATGTCAGTTGTTCAGAGCCGAGAGGTCTTTCCTGAATGGGATTTTTCTGCAACGGAATATCCTGATGAAGATGAATACATAGAGCAGTACGGCACAGGGACAGGCCCGTGTACGGCGCAGGGACAGGACCGTGTACGGCGCAGGGACAGGACCGTGTACGGCGCAGGGACAGGCCCGTGTACGGCACAGGGACAGGCCCGTGTACGGCACAGGGACAGGCCCGTGTACGGCACAGGGACAGGCCCGTGTACGGCACAGGGACAGGCCCGCGTACGGCGCAGGAACAGGCCCGCGTACGGCACAGGGACAGGCCCGTGTATGGCACAGGGACAGGCCCGCGTACGGCACAGGGACAGGCCCGTGTACGGCACAGGGACAGGCCCGCGTACGGCCCAGGGACAGGCCCGTGTACAGCGCAGGGACAGGACCGTGTACGGCACAGGGACAGGCCCGCGTACGGTACAGGGACAGGCCCGCGTACGGTACAGGGACAGGCCTGCGTACAGCGCAGGGACTGGACCGTGTACGGCACAGGGACAGGCCCGCGTACGGCACAGGGACAGGCCTGCGTACGGCGCAGGGACAGGACCGTGTACGGCGCAGGGACAGGCCCGTGTATGGCGCAGGGACAGGATCGTGTACGGCACAGGGACAGGACCGTGTACGGCACAGGGACAGGACCGTGTACGGCACAGAGACAGGACCGTGTACGGCACAGGGACAGGCCCGTGTACGGCACAGGGACAGGCCCGTGTACGGCACAGGGACAGGCCCGTGTACGGCACAGGGACAGGCCCGTGTACGGCACAGGGACAGGCCCGCGTACGGCACAGGGACAAGCCCGTGTACGGCACAGGGACAGGCCCGTGTACGGCACAGGGACAGGCCCTTCGGCCCACGATGTTGCGCCGACCAGTTACAAAACAATGACCCACTAGCCTAAACCAATCCCTTTTCATCCATAAACCTATCCACAGATCTCTTAAACGCCCCCAAACTAGGTGCATTTACAACTGCAGCTGGCAGGGCATTCCAGTCCCTCACCACCCTCTGGGTAAAGAACCTACCCCTGACATCAGTCCTATAACTACCCCCCCTTAATTTAAAATCGTGCCCCCTCGTGCTAGCTTTCTCCATCCGAGGAAAAAGGCTATCACTATCTACCCTGTCTAAACCTCTAATCATCTTATATGTTTCAATGAGATCCCCTCTTAGCCGCCTTCTTTCCAGTGAAAACAACCCCAAATCTCTCAGTCTCTCCTCATAGGATCTCCCCTCCATACCAGGCAACATCCTGGTAAACCTCCTCTGCACCCTCTCCAAAGCCTCTACATCCTTCCTGTAATGTGGGGACCAGAACTGCACACAAAACTCCAAGTGCGGCCGCACCAGAGTTGTGTACAGTTGCATCATGACGCTGCGACTCCTAAATTCAATCCCCCTACCAATAAACGCCAAGACACCGTACGCCTTCTTAACAACCTTATCTACTTGACTCCCAACTTTCAGGGATCTATGTACACATACACCTAGATCCCTCTGCTCCTCCACACTATTCAGAGTCCTCCCGTTAGCCCTATACTCGACACATCTGTTATTCCTACCGAAATGAATTACCTCACACTTCTCCACATTAAACTCCATCCGCCACCTCTCAGCCCAGCTCTGCAACCTTTCTAAGTCACCCTGCAAACTATGACACCCTTCCTCACAATCTACCACACCTCCGACTTTGGTGTCATCAGCAAACTTACTAATCCACCCAACTATACCCTCATCCAGATCATTAATAAAAATTACAAACAGCAGTGGCCCCAAAACAGATCCCTGAGGCACACCACTCGTAACCGAACTCCATGACGAATATTTACCATCAACCACCACTCTCTGTCTCCTATCTGCTAGCCAATTCCTGATCCAATTACCTAGATCACCCTCAATCCCATACATCTGCATTTTCTGCAGAAGCCTACCATGGTGAACCTTATCAAACGCCTTGCTAAAATCCATATACACCACATCAACTGCCTTACCCCCATCCACCTCTTTGGTCACTTTCTCAAAGAACTCGATAAGGTTAGTAAGGCACGACCTACCCGCTACAAAACCATGCTGACTGTCTCTAATCAATTCATTACACTCCAAATAACTATAAATCCTATCCCGAATAATCTTTTCTAAAACCTTGCCCACAACAGAAGTGAGACTCACCGGTCTATAATTCCCGGGGAAGTCTCTGTTCCCCTTCTTAAACAATGGGACAACATTCGCTAACCTCCAATCTTCCGGTACTATACCAGAGACCAATGACGACCTGAAGATCAGAGCCAGAGGCTCCGCAATCACCTCTCTTGCCTCCCAAAGAATCCTAGGGTAAATCCCATCTGGACCAGGGGACTTATCTATTTTCAGACCCTCAAGAATATCCAGCACATCCTCCTTATCAACTGTAACACTGTCAATTCTACTCCCCTGCAATCTAGTGTCCTCCTCAGCTATATCCATGTCCCCTTGCGTGAACACCGAAGAGAAATATTGGTTCAATGCCTCTCCAATCTCCTCCGGTTCCACACATAACTTCCCTCAGTTGTCTATAACTGGCCCTAATCTTGTCCTAACCAACCTTCTGTTCTTGACATATCTATAGAACGCTTAGGGTTCTCCTTAATCCTATCAGCCAAAGTCTTCTCATGTCCTCTTTTAGCCCTTCTTAGCTCACTCTTCAACTCCCTCCTAGCCAATCTAAAGTTTTCTAATGCACTACCCAAGCCCACACGTCTCATCCGAACATAAGCCTCCTTTTTCCTCTTAACCAACGAGAAAACTTTTTTGGTGCACCACGGTTCCCTAGCCCTACCAATTCCTCCTTGCCTGACAGGGATATACCTATCACAGACCCGCAGTAGCTGCTCCTTGAAAAAATTCCACATTTCGGACGTTCCCAGTCCCTGTAATCTCCTAGTCCAACCTATGCTTCCCAATTCTCTCCTAATAGCCTCATAATTACCCTTACCCCAGCTAAAACTATTGACCCGAGGTTCATGCCTATCCCTTTCCATCACTAAGGTGAACGGAACCGAATTACATAAGAACATAAGAAATAGGAGCAGGAGTAGGCCATCTGGCCCTTCGAGCCTGCCCCGCCATTCAATAAGATCATGGCTGATCTGTCGTGACTCAGCTCCACCTTCCCGCCCTCTCCCCATAACCCTTAATCCCTTCTCTTATCAAAAACCCATCAACCCGTTTCTTAAAAATATTTAGCGAGGCAGCCTCCACCACTTCAACGGGCAGAGAATTCCAGAGATTCACCACCCTTTGAGTGAAGAAGTTCCTCCTCAACTCTGTTCTAAACCGCCTCCCCTTTATCTTGAGGCTGTGCCCCCTAGTCCTACTGTCTTTTTTGAGCGGGAAGAGTCTCTCCACCTCTATCCTATCCATCCCATTCATCATCTTATACGTCTCAATGAGATCTCCCCTCATTCTTCTAAACTCTAACGAGTACAACTAGTTTATTCAGCCTCTCCTCATAGCTCAATCCCCTCAACTCCGGTATCAGCCTAGTAAACCTCCTCTGCCCTCCCTCCAAGGCCAAAATATCCTTGCGCAGGTGCGGCGCCCAAAACTGCACACAGTACTCCAGCTGCGGCCTCACCAATGCCCTATATAGCTGCAGCAAGACCTCCCTACTTTTATATTGTGGTCACTATCACCAAAATGCACACCAACTTCCAAGTCTAGCACCTGGTCTGGCTCATTTCCCAGCACCAAATCCAATATAGCCTCACCTCTAGTTGGCCTATCTACATACTGAGTCAAAAACCCTTCCTGCACGCATTGTACAAAATTCTCCATTCTCCATTGTAATCTCAAAACTAATAGAATTATGGTCACTGGTCCCAAAGTGACCCCTCAGTAACACTTGTCAAGGACAGGTCGTGCCTTACGAGCCTAGTTGAGTTCTTCGATAATGTGACTGAACACATTGACGAAGGAAGTGCCGTGGACGTAGTGTACATGGACTTCAGCAAGGCGTTTGATAAGGTCCCCCATGCAAGACTTCTTGAAAAGGTGAGAGGGCATGGGATCCAAGGGCCTTTGGCCTTGTGGATCCAGAACTGGCTTGCCTGCAGAAGGCAGAGAGTGGTTGTGGATGGGTCTTTTTCGGAATGGAGGTCAGTCACCAGTGGGGTGCCCCAGGGATCTGTTCTGGGACCCTTGCTGTTTGTCATTTTCATAAATGACCTGGATGAGGAAGTGGAGGGATGGGTAAGTAAGTTCGCTGATGACACGAAGGTCGGCGGTGTTGTGGATGGTCTGGAAGGATGGCCCGTACCCCAGTGAGAGTCAGTGTGTGTGGGACCCGTACCCCAGTGAGAGTCAGTGTCTGTGGGACCCGTACCCCAGTGAGGGTCAGTGTGTGTGTGGGACCCGTACCCCAGTGAGAGTCAGTGTGTGTGGGACCCGTACCCCAGTGAGAGTCAGTGTGTGTGGGACCCATACCCCAGTGAGGGTCAGTGTGTGTGGGACCCCGTACCCCAGTGAGGGTCAGTGTGTGTGGGACCCCGTACCCCAGTGAGAGTCAGTGTGTGTGGGACCCGTACCCCAGTGAGAGTCAGTGTGTGTGGGACCCGTACCCCAGTGAGAGTCAGTGTGTGTGGGACCCGTACGCCAGTGAGGGTCAGTATGTGTGGGATCCGTACCCCAGTGAGAGTCAGTGTGTGTGGGACCCGTATCCCAGTGAGAGTCAGTGTGTGTGGGACCCGTACCCCAGTGAGAGTCAGTGTGTGTGGGACCCGTACCCCAGTGAGAGTCAGTATGTGTGGGACCTGTACCCCAGTGAGGGTCAGTGTGTGTGGGATCCGTACCCCAGTGAGAGTCAGTGTGTGTGGGACCCGAACCCCAGTGAGAGTCAGTGTGTGTGGGACCCGTACCCCAGTGAGAGTCAGTGTGTGTGGGACCCGTACCCCAGTGAGAGTCAGTATGTGTGGGACCTGTACCCCAGTGAGAGTCAGTGTGTGTGGGACCCATACCCCAGTGAGAGTCAGTGTGTGTGTGGGACCCGTACCCCAGTGAGAGTCAGTGTGTGTGGGACCCGTACCCCAGTGAGAGTCAGTGTGTGTTTCACCCTTACCCCAGTGAGAGTCAGTGTGTGTGGGACCCGTACCCCAGTGAGAGTCAGTGTGTGTGGGACCCGTACCCCAGTGAGGGTCAGTGTGTGTGGGACCCGTTCCCCAGTGAGAGTCAGTGTCTGTGGGACCCGTACCCCAGTGAGAGTCAGTGTGTGTGGGACCCGTACCCCAGTGAGAGTCAGTATGTGTGGGACCCATACCCCAGTGAGAGTCAGTGTGTCTGGGACCCGTACCCCAGTGAGAGTCAGTGTATGTGGGACCCGTACCCCAGTGAGAGTCAGTGTGTGGTACCCGTACCCCAGTGAGAGTCAGTGTGTGTGGGACCCGTACCCCAGTGAGAGTCAGTGTGTGTGGGACCCGTACCCCAGTGAGAGTCAGTGTGTGTGGGACCCGTACCCCAGTGAGAGTCAGTGTGTGTGGGACCCGTACCCCAGTGAGAGTCAGTGTGTGTGGGACCCCGTACCCCAGTCTGATTCAGTGTGTGTGGAACCCGTACCCCAGTGAGAGTCAGTGTGTGTGGGACCCGTACCCCAGTGAGAGTCAGTGTGTGTGGGACCCGTACCCCAGTGAGAGTCAGTGTGTGTGGGACCCTTACCCCAGTGAGAGTCAGTGTGTGTGGGACCCGTACCCCAGTGAGAGTCAGCGTGTGTGGGACCCGTACCCCAGTGAGAGTCAGTGTGTGTGGGACCTGTACCCCAGTGAGGGTCAGTGTGTGTGGGACCCGTACCCCAGTGAGAGTCAGTGTGTGTGGGACCCGTACCCCAGTGAGAGTCAGTGTGTGTGGGACCCGGACCCCAGTGAGAGTCAGTGTGTGCGGGACCCGTACCCCAGTGAGGGTATAGTGTGTGTGGGACCTGTACCCCAGTGAGGGTCAGTGTGTGTGGGACCCGTACCCCAGTGAGAGTCAAAGAACAAAGAACAAAGAACAAAACAGCACGGGAAACAGGCCCTTCGGCCCAACGAGCCCGCGCCGCCGTCCCATGGTCAGTGACCCATTCATGACTCTAGTCTATGCCTAATGTGTGAGGATCAGGGAGGTCCAATATAGGGACAATTTGTTACCCAATCAATCAGCCTAAAAGCACATTTTTGGGATGTGGGAGGAAACCGGAGCACCCGGAGGAAACCCACGCAACCACGGGGAGAACGCGCAAACTCCCACGGACACAGGCCCAACTCCATGTGTCCGCTCAGTAACAGAGATAGTCTCTGTGCTGTCATGTTGCCCTCGAGATGGTAAGTGCCTGTGGATAAAAATTTCATTATTAAAGACTCTATATCCCTGAGACTAAACTGACCCCAAGCCTACAATGCTTAATAAGGCCTGCTATATCCCCCTATATGTAAACTGCTCATGTGGCTGTCCAAGTGACTCTTGAACAACCCTAGCGTGCCTGCTACCACCACCTTACTCGGCAGTGCATTCCACATCCCCACTACCCTTTGTGTGAAAAACTGCCCTCTAACATTAGTCTTATATCTAGCCCCCCTCACCCTGAGCCCGTGACCCCTCGTTCTATCCATTTCTAATAGCGGAAAAAGCTTATCACCATCTACTCTATCTATCCCCTTCATAATCTTATAAACCTCTATCAAATCCCCCCTCAGCCGACGTCTCTCAAGGGAAAACTGCCCAAGTGCGTTCAATCTTTCCTCGTAAGACAGCCCTTCCATACCAGGTAAATCTGCCTGGTAAATCTCCTCTGCACTCTCTCCAGGATCTCTACATCCTTCCGGTAGTACGGCGACCAGAACTGGACGCAGTAGTCCAGGTGAGGCCTAACCAACGTTCTATACAACTGCAACATCAGACTCCTACTCTTATATTCTATACCCCTTCCTATGAAGGCTAACATGCCATACGCTTTCCTCATCACATTCTGCACCTGCACCGACACCTTCAGGGACTTGTGTACCTGCACCCCCAGGTCTCTCTGCGTATCTATACTCCGGATAGTTCTACCTTTTATCATATAACTCCCCTCCACATTATTCCGGCCAAAGTGCATCACCTCGCATTTCTCCAGATTAAATTCCATTTGCCATCTATCTGCCCAATCTACCAGCCTGTCTGTGTCCTGTTGCATTGCCAGGCACTGCTCCTCAGTACCCGCCAATCCAACCATCTTAGTGTCATCAGCAAATTTGCTGATCACACCACCTACCCCCTCTTCCAAGTCATTAATATATACTACAAATAGTAGAGGTCCTAGTACCGAGCCCTGCGGCACCCCACTGGTGACAGACCTCCAATTGGAAAAGGAGCCCTCCACTACTACCCGCTGTCTTCTCCTCCCAAGCCAGTTCTTCACCCATCTACATACCTGGCCTTGTATCCCATGAGCCTTCACCTTTTCTATCAGCCTACCGTGAGGGACCTTGTCAAACGCCTTACTGAAATCCATATAGACAACATCAACGGCTTGTCCTTCGTCAACCGTTTTTGTCACCTCTTCAAAAAATTCCAATAGATTCGTAAGGCACGACCTCCCTGTAACGAAGCCATGCTGCGTATCCCTGATCAGATTGCAGCGCTCCAGATGCTCATACATCCTATCCTTGAGGATCCTCTCCATTATCTTGCCTATAACTGAAGTCAAGCTCACCGGCCTATAGTTCCCTGGGTTATCCCTCTGACCCTTCTTAAACAACGGTACAACATTTGCAATCCGCCAATCCTCTGGGACCTCACCTGTGTCCAAAGAAGAGACAAAGATTTGCGTCAGAGGCCCAGCAATTTCATCCCTCACCTCCCTTAGCAGCCTAGGATAGATGCCATCAGGCCCCGGAGATTTGTCTGTCTTTATATTGTCTAAAAGTCCCAACACCTCTTCCCTCGTGATGACTATTTCCCTCAACGGATCCTCAAACTTCTCAAGCACAGCAGCAGAGGACTGACCCCTCTCCTGAGTGAATACCGACGCAAAGTATTCATTCAAGATCTCCCCCATTCCCCCAGGCTCCAAGCATAGTTCCCCTCCTCTGTCCCTGAGAGGACCAATGTTCCCTCTAACCATCCTTTTGTTTCTAATATAAGAGTAAAATGCCTTAGGATTTTCCTTAATCCTACCCGCCAAAGCCATTTCGTGGCCCCTTTTTGCCTTTCTGATGCCCCTTTTAAGTTCTCTCCTACATTCTCTGTGTTCTTCTAACGCTATCTCTGTCCTCAAATGCCTCGATCTAGTGTACGCTTCCCTCTTTCTCCTGACCAGGTCCTCAATATCCCTAGTCACCCACGGCTCTCTAATCCTACCTTTCCCATCCTTCCTCTTGACCGGCACATGTCTTTCCTGTAAAGATTGTAGTTTTCCCTTGAGAGACTCCCACATACCCAGCGTCGACCTACCGTTAAACAGCTTACCCCAGTCCGTATCTTTAAGATCCTGCCTAATCCGGTTGTATCTCGCCCTCCCCCAATTTAACACCCTCCCCTTAGGACAGGCTTCATCTTTATCCATTAATATCTTAAACCAGACAGAGTTGTGGTCACTGTTAGCCACATGCTCTCCTACCTCAACGTCAACCACCTGCCCAGGCTCATTCCCCAGAACCAAGTCCAGTATAGCCCCCTCCCTGGTCGGTCTATCCACGTACTGCTCCAGGGATCCTTCCATTACACACTGTACAAATTCCTCCCCGTCAGCACCCTCTGATCTCAGTACATTCCAATCTACCCCGGGGAGATTAAAATCTCCCACTACCACCACCCTATTCTTCCTGCACTTATCTAGAATGTCCCTGCTTATCCCTTCTTCCACAGCCCTCGGGCTGTTGGGCGGTCTGTAGTAAACACCCAGCAGAGTAACATCACCCTTCCTATTCCTCAACTCCACCCATAGCGACTCGATTCCTACATCCTCCGTACCTCCCTCCCTCTGCACTGCTACGATGCAATCCTTAACTAACAACGCCACTCCCCCACCTCTCAGCGACCCACCCCTATCTCGCCTGAAACACTTATACCCAGGAGTCAGTGTGTGTGTGGGACCCGTACCCCAGTGAGAGTCAGTGTGCATGCGACCCGTACCCCAGTGAGAGTCAGTGTGTGTGGGACCCGTACCCCAGTGAGAGTCAGTGTGTGTGGGACCCGTACCCCAGTGAGAGTCAGTGTGTGTGGGACCCGTACCCCAGTGAGAGTCAGTGTGTGTGGGACCCGTACCCCAGTGAGAGTCAGTGTGTGTGGGACCCGTACCCCAGTGAGAGTCAGTGTGTGTGGGACCCCGTACCCCAGTGAGAGTCAGTGTGTGTGGGACCCGTACCCCAGTGAGAGTCAGTGTGTGTGGGACCCGTAAACCCAGTGAGGGTCAGTGTGTGTGGGACCCGGACCCCAGTGAGAGTCAGTGTGTGTGGGACCCGTACCCCAGTGAGAGTCAGTGTGTGTGGGACCCGTACCCCAGTGAGAGTCAGTGTGTGTGGGACCCGTACCCCAGTGAGAGTCAGTGTGTGTGGGACCCGTACCCCAGTGAGAGTCAGTGTGTGTGGGACCCCGTACCCCAGTGAGAGTCAGTGTGTATGGGACCCCGTACCCCAGTGAGAGTCAGTGTGTGTGGGACCCGTACCCCAGTGAGAGTCAGTGTGTGTGGAACCCATACCCCAGTGAGAGTCAGAGTGTGTGTGGGACCCGTACCCCAGTGAGAGTCAGTGTGTGTGGGAGCCGTACCCCAGTGAGAGTCAGTGTGTGTGGGACCCGTACCCCAGTGAGAGTCAGTGTGTGTGGGACCCGTACCCCAGTGACGGTCAGTGTGTGTGGGACCCGTATGTGTCTAGGATGTGTCTAGGGCAGTGGATGGAGGAGAGCCGATGGATGTGGTCTTTCTGGATTTTCAGAAGGCGTTTGACAAGGTACCTCACAAGAGGTTATTGCAGAAGGTCAGGGGACATGGAGTTGGGGGTAGGGTGTTAGCGTGGATAGAGGATTGGTTGTCAAATAGGAGGCAGAGAGTGGGGGTCAATGGATGCTATTCGGATTGGCGGTTGGTGACTAGTGGGGTGCCCCAGGGGTCGGTGCTGGGGCCTCAGCTATTTACCATTTATATAGATGATCTGGAGGAGGGAACCGAGTGCAGGGTGTCGAAATTTGCTGATGACACCAAGATTGGGGGAAAGGCAAATTGTGCGGAGGGTGTGGAGAGTCTGCAGAAGGATCTAGATAGGCTGGGCGAATGGGCCAGGAAATGGCAAATGGAATTCAATGTTGGCAAGTGTGAGGTGGTCCACGTTGGTAGGAGGAATGGTAGGAAGGACTATTACTTACGGGGCGAAAAACTGCAGCAGGCGACGGTGCAGAGGGACCTCGGGGTCCTTGTGCATGAGTCGCAAAAACCCAGCTTGCAGGTGCAGCAGGTGGTCAGGAAGGCGAATGGGATGCTGGCCTTCATAGCGAAGGGGATTGAATATAAAAGTAGGGAGGTCTTGCTGCAGCTGTATAGGGCATTGGTGAGGCCGCAGCTGGAGTACTGTGTGCAGTTTTGGGCGCCGCACCTGCGCAAGGATGTTTTGGCCCTGGAGGGAGTGCAGAGGAGGTTTACTCGGCTGATACCGGAGTTGAGGGGATTGAGCTATGAGGAGAGGCTGAATAAACTAGGCTTGTACTCGTTAGAGTTTAGAAGAATGAGGGGAGATCTCATTGAGACGTATAAGATGATGAATGGGATGGATAGGATAGAGGTGGAGAGACTGTTCCCGCTCAAAAAAGACAGTAGGACTAGGGGGCACAGCCTCAAGATAAAGGGGGGGCGGTTTAGAACAGAGTTGAGGAGGAACTTCTTCACTCAAAGGGTGGTGAATCTCTGGAATTCTCTGCCCGTTGAAGTGGTGGAGGCTGCCTCGCTAAATATTTTTAAGAAACGGGTTGATGGGTTTTTGATAAGAGAAGGGATTAAGGGTTATGGGGAGAGGGCGGGAAGGTGGAGCTGAGTCACGACAGATCAGCCATGATCTTATTGAATGGCGGGGCAGGCTCGAAGGGCCAGATGGCCTACTCCTGCTCCTATTTCTTATGTTCTTATGTACCCCAGTGAGAGTCAGTGTGTGTGGGACCCGTACCCCAGTGAGAGTCAGTGTGTGTGGGACCCGTACCCCAGTGAGGGTCAGTGTGTGTGGGACCCGTACCCCAGTGAGAGTCAGTGTGTGTGGGACCCGTACCCCAGTGAGAGTCAGTGTGTGTGGGACCTGTACCCCAGTGAGGGTCAGTGTGTGTGGGACCCGTACCCCAGTGAGAGTCAGTGTGTGTGGGACCCGTACCCCAGTGAGAGTCAGTGTGTGTGGGACCCGTACCCCAGTGAGAGTCAGTGTGTGTGGGACCCGTACCCCAGTGAGAGTCAGTGTGTGTGGGACCCGTACCCCAGTGAGAGTCAGTGTGTGTGGGACCCGTACCCCAGTGAGAGTCAGTGTGTGTGGGACCCGTACCCCAGTGAGAGTCAGTGTGTGTGGGACCCGTACCCCAGTGAGAGTCAGTGTGTGTGGGACCCGTACCCCAGTGAGAGTCAGTGTGTGTGGGACCCGTACCCCAGTGAGGATCAGTGTGTGTGGGACCCGTACCCCAGTGAGAGTCAGTGTGTGTGGGACCCGTACCCCAGTGAGAGTCAGTGTGTGTGGGACCCGTACCCCAGTGAGAGTCAGTGTGTGTGGGACCCGTACCCCAGTGAGAGTCAGTGTGTGTGGGACCCGTATCCCAGTGAGAGTCAGTGTGTGTGGGACCCGTACCCCAGTGAGAGTCAGTGTGTGTGGGACCCGTACCCCAGTGAGAGTCAGTGTGTGTGGGACCCGTATCCCAGTGAGAGTCAGTGTGTGTGGGACCCGTATCCCAGTGAGAGTCAGTGTGTGTGGGACCCGTACCCCAGTGAGAGTCAGTGTGTGTGGGACCCGTACCCCAGTGAGGTTCAGTGTGTGTGGGACCCGTACCCCAGTGAGAGTCAGTGTGTGTGGGACCCGTACCCCAGTGAGAGTCAGTGTGTGTGGGACCCGTACCCCAGTGAGGTTCAGTGTGTGTGGGACCCGTACCCCAGTGAGAGTCAGTGTGTGTGGGACCCGTACCCCAGTGAGGTTCAGTGTGTGTGGGACCCGTACCCCAGTGAGGGTCAGTGTGTGTGGGACCCATACCCCAGTGAGAATCAGTGTGTGTGGGACCCGTACCCCAGTGAGGGTCAGTGTGTGTGGGACCCATACCCCAGTGAGAGTCAGTGTGTGTGGGACCCGTACCCCAGTGAGAGTCAGTGTGTGTGGGACCCGTACCCCAGTGAGGGTCAGTGTGTGTGGGACCCGTACCCCAGTGAGAGTCAGTGTGTGTGGGACCCGTACCCCAGTGAGAGTCAGTGTGTGTGGGACCCGTACCCCAGTGAGAGTCAGTGTGTGTGGGACCCGTACCCCAGTGAGAGTCAGTGTGTGTGGGACCCGTACCCCAGTGAGGGACAGTGTGTGTGGGACCCGTACCCCAGTGAGGGTCAGTGTGTGTGGGACCCCCAGTGAGAGTCAGTGTGTGTGGGACCCGTACCCCAGTGAGAGTCAGTGTGTGTGGGACCCGTACCCCAGTGAGAGTCAGTGTGTGTGGGACCCGTACCCCAGTGAGAGTCAGTGTGTGTGGGACCCGTATCCCAGTGAGAGTCAGTGTGTGTGGGACCCGTACCCCAGTGAGAGTCAGTGTGTGTGGGACCCGTACCCCAGTGAGAGTCAGTGTGTGTGGGACCCGTACCCCAGTGAGAGTCAGTGTGTGTGGGACCCGTACCCCAGTGAGAGTCAGTGTGTGTGGGACCCGTATCCCAGTGAGAGTCAGTGTGTGTGGGACCCGTACCCCAGTGAGAGTCAGTGTGTGTGGGACCCGTACCCCAGTGACAGTCAGTGTGTGTGAGACCCGTACCCCAGTGAGAGTCAGTGTGTGTGGGACCCGTACCCCAGTGAGAGTCAGTGTGTGTGGGATCCGTACCCCAGTGAGAGTCAGTGTGTGTGGGACCCGTACCCCAGTGAGAGTCAGTGTGTGTGGGACCCGTACCCCAGTGAGAGTCAGTGTGTGTGGGACCCGTACCCCAGTGAGGTTCAGTGTGTGTGGGACCCGTACCCCAGTGAGAGTCAGTGTGTGTGGGACCCGTACCCCAGTGAGGTTCAGTGTGTGTGGGACCCGTACCCCAGTGAGAGTCAGTGTGTGTGGGACCCGTACCCCAGTGAGAGTCAGTGTGTGTGGGACCCGTACCCCAGTGAGGGTCAGTGTGTGTGGGACCCGTACCCCAGTGAGGGTCAGTGTGTGTGGGACCCGTACCCCAGTGAGAGTCAGTGTGTGTGGGACCCGTACCCCAGTGAGAGTCAGTGTGTGTGGGACCCCCAGTGAGGGTCAGTGTGTGAGGAAGGGTACCCCAGTTGATTTTGGTATCTGTGGGTCTCAGTGTCTTGTGTTCCTGAATGTGGTCCCAAGGATCATTCCCTCAGCCGGCGGTGGTCTGTAAATATCCCTGTGTTTCCTACCTCGGATACTCAACATGATCGATGGTTTCCGGGAGGGGGATGTTTGTTGTTTCGGGGAGCAGGAAGGCAGCTGCTGCACTCGATGCCGTGAAGGTGATGAACAGGATCTGTGGCAGAGAGAGCCAGAATGTATCCAGCATCTTTATCATGGGAATCAGGGATGCAGCCAGGTGAGCCAGGAATGATGTGTATCCCAATCCTATCTCTCTGTGAAGGAACCAGAATGGGAAGATCAGCACCAAGCTGCAGTGAAGGACACAGCGAGGAGAGATCACTGGGGCAGCTGGAAGAGGGATAGACAGAGTGAGATAGAGATATTCCGTTTGGAGATCGGCGCAGGGACAGGCGGGAAAGGTGCAGAATCATACAGTGCAGACGAGACCCTTCAGCCCATCGATTAAACACCTACACTTGAGAAACACCTGAACTCCCACCTAATCTCTCAGTCAGCACTTGGCCCATAGAACTGATGTGCCGAGTGCTCATAAGAACATAAGAAATAGGAGCAGGAGTAGGCCATCTAGTCCTTCGAGCCTGCCCCGCCATTCAATAAGATCATGGCTCGTCCAGTTCCTTCTTCAAGGATGTGAGGCGTCCCCCAGCACCCTCCCAGGCAGCACATTCCCTCTGGGAAAGAAAGGTTTTTCCTCACATTCCCCCCCCAAACTTCCTGCCCTTCACCTTAAACCCATGTCCCCTCATGACTGACCCTTCAACTGGAAGATAGTAGCTGCTCCCCATCTGTTGTTCGTCCATCGTCATTGATGAGGACCTCGACACCATTAGTCATTTTGAGGCTGGTTGCGGTGTGTCTGAAGATGACTGATCAGGGCCAATTCGGGCACAGAATGTCCTGGCACACATTGGACGGATTTGTGTAGACGCTGTAGTTATTGCGCTGGTGACTCTGGACTTGCGCAGCTCGTGCTCAAGTTGTGTTTCAGCAATACACCTTGCTTCGTGAGCTTGACAGCCTTTGTGGGTGAGGCAGCACCAGGTAGAATTACATAGAACCCTACAGTGCAGAAACAGGCCTTTCGGCCCATCGAGTCTGCACCGAACACAATCCCACCCAGACCCTATCCCCATATCCCTACACATTTTACCTGCTAATCCCTCTAACCTACACATCCCAGGACACTAAGGGGCAATTTTAGCATAGCCAATGAACCTAACCCGCACATCTTTGGACTGTGGGAGGAAACCGGAGCACCCGGAGGAAACCCTCGCGGTTTTCTCCAGGTAGGGCGGTTTTGTGCCGGCATTTCCCAGGTGGTTGTGTCAATATCAAGTGACTTCAGGGAGGCCTTGGGTGTGTCTTTGTTACGTTTCTTCTGCCCTCCATGCGAGCATCTTCCAGCAGGGAGTTCCCCAAAAAGGAGCTGCTTAGATATGCACTCGTCTGACATACAGATGACATGACCTGCCCACCGGGTCTGCGCTCGCATCAGCAGTGTGTGGACTGATGGTAGACTTTCTCTAGAGAGAACTTCAGTGTCTGGTGCTTTGTCTTGCCATCGGATGCGTAATATTCTGCGAAGACAAATCATGTGGAAATGACTGAGCTGTCTTGCATACCTTCAATACACAGTCCATGTTTCACAGGCATACAGGAGGGTAGTGAGTACCGTGGCGCTGTAGACCTTCAGTTTTGTTGCTGGGCTGATTACTCGACGTTCCCATACAGTGGAGCGCAGTGTACTGAAAGCGGAACTTGCCTTTGCTATTCTGCAGTTAACTTCTGTATCAATAGTCACTGCTTGGGAGAGGGTGCTGCCAAGATAAGTGAGCTGGTCCACTGCCTGTAGTTTCTACCCTTTGATTGTGATTATGGGTTCTGTGTACGGTGCATGAGGAACAGGCTGATGCAGGACTTCAGTATTTTTAATGCTGATGGTGAGTCCAAAGTTGTCACAAGCTGTGGAAAATTTGTCCATATTGACTTGCATCTCTGGCTCTGAGCCAGCATACAAGGCACAGTCATTGGCAAAGAGGAAATCTCTCAGAACAGTCTCTTTCAGTTTGGTAATAGCTTGAAGTCTCCTCAGGTTGAACAGCTTCCCATCCACTCTACTTGAGGCTGACTTCAGCAACACTGTCCTGGGAGGCATAATTCAGCATGGCAGTAAACATCATGCTGAACAGTGTGAGTGCAAGCACACAGCCCTGTTTGATGCCTTTGGTGACTGGGAATGCCTCAGAGCATTCTCCGCCATCTAGTACTCTGGCCATCATGTCATCATGGAACTGGCGTACCATCTGAATGAATTTGGGAGGGCGGCCGAACTTTGACATGATCCTCCACAGGCCTTGTCGGCTTACAGTGTTGAAGGCTTTCGTGAGGTCAGCAAAGGTTGTGTAGAGCTCGTGATTCTGTTCCTGACACTTCTCCTGAAGTTGGCGTGCAGCAAAAATCATGTCAGTATTCCCACGCCCTTTGCGGAAACCACACTGTGACTCTGGAAGCAGGCCCAGCTCCGGATGAGTGCCCAGACGATTTAGCAGGACTCTTGCGATTTAGCAGGACTCACTTTCCTGTGATGGAGAGCAGCGAGATTCCTCTGTGGTTGTCACATACTTGCCGATTGCCCTTCCTCTTGTAGAGGTGTACGATGGAAGCATCTTTACGTTCCTGAGAAATGGATCCTTGCTTCCAAAACGACTGGAACAACTCAGTAAGCTTCTCGATAAGTACAGGACCAGTAGCTTTGTAGATCTCTGCGGGTATGGCATCTACCCCTGGGGTTTTGCCACAGGATAGCTGGCTGACAGCTTTTGTGACTCCGGCTACTACCGGTGGGTCATCCATGGCGCTTTTGATATCAACCTGGGGAATCCTGTCTATTGCCTCATCGTTAACAGATGACGGTGGGTTGAGAATGGTTTCAAAGTGGTCAGCCCATCTCTACAGGATCTGAGCCCTCTCTGTAATGAGAGTTGTACCATCTGTACTCAGGAGGGGGGAACTCCTGAGAGATTGAGGTCCGTAGAGAGTGTTGAAGGCTTCATAGAACCATTTCAAGTCGTTTCTGTCAGCATACCCCTGCATTTTATGCAGTTTAATCTGGACTGTCCTGCGAGCACTGGTAAAAGCATTTTTCTTGGCAGCTGAAGATGGGTCGTTCCAACAGGCCCAATGAAGACAGTGCTTTTCAACAAGTACAGCCTGTATCTCCTCATCATTCTCATTGAATCAATCATGCTGCTTGTGGGAAGAGGGCCTGCACATCTTCAGCGCAGATGTATGGACAGCATCCCTGAAGCGTTCCCAGTCGTCCTCAGCGCTGCCTGCAAGGTGTAGGTCAGCAAGCTTGATTTCTAAGTCTTCAGCCAGTGCTGAAGCTATGCTGGGGTTCTTTAGCTTGGCCACATTGATTCTTTTCATGACCTTGCTTCCTTGTGGTCGCCTCATGGGTCTGATGCGGAGCCTCATTTTGGAGACAATGAGCCTGTGATTTGTCCAGCAGTCAGCACCACACACGGCTTTGGTCACTCTGACATCCTGCCTGTCTTTTCTCCTGACAATGACGTAGTCAATAAGATGCCAATACTTAGAGCTGGGGTGCATCCAGGAGATCTTGTTACGGGTAGGCAGGTGGAAGGTTGTGTTGATGATGAGGAGGTCGTGTGCTGCACAGGCCTTCACTAAGAGTACATAGAACATAGAACATTACAGCACAAACAGGCCCTTCGGCCCTCGAGTTGCACCGATCACATCAACCCCACCAATCTATAGACCTATCTATAACCCCCAATCCCATTAAACCCCATATACTCATCCAGAAGTCTTTTAAAAGACCCCAGCGAGTTCGCCTCCACCACCGATGACGGCAGCCGATTCCATTCACTCACCACCCTCTGAGTGAAAAACTTACCCCTAACATCACCTCTGTACTTCCCTCCCCGCACCTTAAATCTGTGTCCTCTCATAGCGACCATTTCAACCCGGGGAAATAGCCTCTGAGAATCCACCCTATCTATTCCTCTCAACATTTTATAAACTTCTATCAGGTCGCCTCTCAACCTTCGTCTCTCCAGGGAAAAGAGTCCCAGCTCCCTCAACCTATCTTCATAAGGCATGCCTCCCAGTCCAGGCAATATCCTTGTAAATCTCCTCTGCACCCTTTCAATAGCTTCTACGTCTTTCCTATTGTGAGGCGACCAGAACTGCGCACAGTACTCCAAATGAGGCCTGACGAGGGTCCTGTAAAGTTGCAGCAATGACGTAGGCCATTACTGTTACACTTGTCCACTCCGTGCCTCCCAATGACTCCCTGCTAGATGCAGAGTCACACCCTACTCTTGCATTGAAATCGCCAAGCAAGATCAGCTTGTCAGTACTGCTCACTGCTGATATGGTGTTTAGTTCTTCGTAAAACTTGTCTTTCATCTCGTCCAGGTTGTTCACTGTGGGGTCATAGGATCAGGGTGGCTTGACTTCTGTTCTGTAGCGGAAGCTGGTGCAGAGGGACCTCGGGGTCCTGGTGCATGAGTCGCAAAAACCCAGCTTGCAGGTACAGCAGGTGGTCAGGAAGGCGAATGGGATGCTGGCCTTCATAGCGAGGGGGATTGAATATAAAAGTAGGGAGGTCTTGCTGCAGCTGTATAGGGCATTGGTGAGGCCGCAGCTGGAGTACTGTGTGCAGTTTTGGGCACCGCACCTGCGCAAGGATATTTTGGCCCTGGAGGGAGTGCAGAGGAGGTTTACTCGGCTGATACCGGAGTTGAGGGGGTTGTGCTATGAGGAGAGGCTGAATAAACTAGGCTTGTACTCGTTAGAGTTTAGAAGAATGAGGGGAGATCTCATTGAGACGTATAAGATGATGAATGGGATGGATAGGATAGAGGTGGAGAGACTCTTCCCGCTCAAAAAAGACAGTAGGACTAGGGGGCACAGCCTCAAGATAAAGGGGAGGCGGTTTAGAACAGAGTTGAGGAGGAACTTCTTCACTCAAAGGGTGGTGAATCTCTGGAATTCTCTGCCCGTTGAAGTGGTGGAGGCTGCCTCGCTAAATATTTTTAAGAAACGGGTTGATGGGTTTTTGATAAGAGAGGGGATTAAGGGTTATGGGGAGAGGGCGGGAAGGTGGAGCTGAGTCACGACAGATCAGCCATGATCTTATTGAATGGCGGGGCAGGCTCGAAGGGCCAGATGGCCTACTCCTGCTCCTATTTCTTATGTTCTTATGTCATAAGCCGGTTGTTCACACCCTTGGGTAGACTATCAAGTTTCCAAACAAGGTGACTCCTGACGGCGAATCCAACTCCAGCATCACAACGCTCATTGCTGCCGCGACCACTCCAGAAAAAAGCGTATCCACCTCCAGTTTTAGTCAACTGACCTACATTGGCAAGACGAGTTTTGCTCAGGGCTGCGATGTCAATATTATACCTTGCAAGTTCTCTGGCATCTCAGGCTGTTCTTCTCTCTGGTCTGCCTGCTGTAGGGTTGTCCAAAAGCGTGCGCGCATTCCAAATGCCAATGGTGAGCAGTGTCACCTTGTGTTTTATTTTGTTTGTTCAACCGCAAGATGCAATAAACTGGCCAAGATGTAGTGAAGCAGGCAAAGTTTAGGGCACCTTTTCCAGCTCCTTCCTCATTCGATGGAGGTCAGCAGTGCGTTCCTGAAGAGGACTGCTCAAATGCCCAGGCTGACGCCAAGTTTCACCACTGCATCAGTGAGCAAAAAACGCCCATTAGACCTGAGCCCCCTGCGTGCAGGTCCGTGACTACAGCTCCCAGTGCATTCACCTGCTGTTTCATCGCTCGCCCATCGCCACAGGATTCAAGGGTTGAACAGGACACATGATGATGGTGTCGAGACTAGTGATTGATTTGGAAGGGTAATACCTCTGGTGCAGGAACATGTCAGTGACACGAAGGTCGGCGGTGTTGTGGATGGTCTGGAAGGATGTCAAAAGTTGCAGCAGGACATAGATAGGATGCAGGAATGGGCGGAGAAGTGGCAGATGGACTTCAACGCGGATAAATGTGTAGTCGTCCATTTCGGCAGAACCATCGGGATGAACGAGTACACTATCAAGGGCAGGAGTCTGAGTAGCGTTGAAGAGCAGAAGGATCTCGGGGTCCGGGTCCACAGGACTCTTAAATCGGCCTCGCAGGTGGAGGAGGTGGTCAAGAAGGCGTATGGTGTACTGGCCTTCATTAATCGAGGGATTGAGTTTAGGAGTCGGGAGGTAATGCTGCCACTTTACAGGACCCTTGTCAGGCCTCATTTGGAGTACTGTGCGCAGTTCTGGTCGCCTCACTATAGGAAAGACGTAGAAGCTATTGAAAGGGTGCAGAGGAGATTTACAAGGATGTTGCCTGGACTGGGAGGCATGCCTTATGAAGATAGGTTGAGGGAGCTGGGACTCTTTTCCCTGGAGAGGCGAAGGTTGAGAGGCGACCTGATAGAAGTTTATAAAATGTTGAGAGGAATAGATAGGGTGGACTCTCAGAGGCTATTTCCCCGGGTTGAAATGGTCGCTACGAGAGGACACAGATTTAAGGTGCGGGGAGGGAAGTACAGAACTTCAGGATTGTGAGCAGTTTTGGGCCCTGTATCTAAGGAAGGATCTACCGGCCTTGGAAAGGGTCCAGAGGAGGTTCACAAGAATGATCCCTGGAATGAAGAGCTTGTTGTATGAGGAACAGTTGAGAACTCTAGGTCTGTATTCATTGGGAGTTCAGAAGGATGAGGGAGGATCTTATTGAAACTTACTGCAAGGCCTGGATAGAGTGGACGTGGGGAAGGTGGGAGAGACCAGGCTACAAGGGTAAAGAGACCACCCTTTAAAACAGAGATGAGGAAGAATTTCTTCAGCCAGAGGGTGGGGAATGTGTGGATGACTTTGCCAGAGAAGCTGTGGAGGGCCAGGTCACTGAGTGTCTTTAGAAAAGAGAAAGATCGGGGTGGAGAAACACCAACTATGATTGAATGTTGGAGCAGACTCAATGGGCTAATTCTGCTGCTATATTTCCTGAGATGTACAGAGAGAGAGAGAGTTGGAGCGAGAGGGTGAAACTGAAGACAGATCCAATACATGGAAGAGAGAGAAAAATGTGTGACAAATCAGAGAGAGGGAGAGAGCTGAGATTGCAGCGGGGACACAGAACAAGACGGGAGATCGAGGAGGCACCAAGAATGGGAGAATATAATACAGAAAAAGACACACTTTCAGGCTGACAGAAATAGGTGGAGATTTAGACAGTCAGTGTCTCACTCTGTCTCACTGGGATTGTTTCCCAGTGTCTCGCTCTGTCTCACTGGGATTGTTTCCCAGTGTCTCGCTCTGTCTCACTGGGATTGTTTCCCAGTGTCTCGCTCTGTCTCGCTGGGATTGTTTCCCAGTGTCTCACTGGGATTGTTTCCCAGTGTCTCACTCTGTCTCACTGGGATTGTTTCCCAGTGTCTCGCTCTGTCTCACTGGGATTGTTTCCCAGTGTCTCGCTCTGCCTCACTGGGATTGTTTCCCAGTGTCTCGCTCTGTCTCACTGGGATTGTTTCCCAGTGTCTCGCTCTGTCTCACTGGGATTGTTTCCCAGTGTCTCGCTCTGTCTCACTGGGATTGTTTCCCAGTGTCTCGCTCTGTCTCACTGGGATTGTTTCCCAGTGTCTCGCTCTGTCTCACTGGGATTGTTTCCCAGTGTCTCGCTCTGTCTCACTGGGATTGTTTCCCAGTGTCTCGCTCTGTCTCACTGGGATTGTTTCCCAGTGTCTCGCTCTGTCTCACTGGGATTGTTTCCCAGTGTCTCGCTCTGTCTCACTGGGATTGTTTCCCAGTGTCTCGCTCTGTCTCACTGGGATTGTTTCCCAGTGTCTCGCTCTGTCTCACTGGGATTGTTTCCCAGTGTCTCACTCTGTCTCACTGGGATTGTTTCCCAGTGTCTCGCTCTGTCTCACTGGGATTGTTTCCCAGTGTCTCGCTCTGTCTCACTGGGATTGTTTCCCAGTGTCTCACTCTGTCTCACTGGGATTGTTTCCCAGTGTCTCGCTCTGTCTCGCTGGGATTGTTTCCCAGCGTCTCGCTCTGTCTCGCTGGGATTGTTTCCCAGCGTCTCGCTCTGTCTCGCTGGGATTGTTTCCCAGTGTCTCACTGGGATTGTTTCCCAGTGTCTCGCTCTGTCTCGCTGGGATTGTTTCCCAGTGTCTCACTGGGATTGTTTCCCAGTGTCTCGCTCTGTCTCACTGGGATTGTTTCCCAGTGTCTCACTCTGTCTCACTGGGATTGTTTCCCAGTGTCTCGCTCTGTCTCACTGGGATTGTTTCCCAATGTCTCGCTCTGTCTCGCTGGGATTGTTTCCCTGTGATTCGCTCTGTCTCACTGGGATTGTTTCCCAGTGTCTCGCTCTGTCTCACTGGGATTGTTTCCCAGCGTCTCGCTCTGTCTCACTGGGATTGTTTCCCAGTGTCTCGCCCTGTCTCACTGGGATTGTTTCCCAGTGTCTCGCTCTGTCTCACTGGGATTGTTTCCCAGTGTCTCGCTCTGTCTCACTGGGATTGTTTCCCAGTGTCTCGCTCTGTCTCACTGGGATTGTTTCCCAGTGTCTCGCTCTGTCTCACTGGGATTGTTTCCCAGTGTCTCGCTCTGTCTCACTGGGATTGTTTCCCAGTGTCTCGCTCTGTCTCACTGGGATTGTTTCCCAGTGTCTCGCTCTGTCTCACTGGGATTGTTTCCCAGTGTCTCGCTCTGTCTCACTGGGATTGTTTCCCAGTGTCTCGCTCTGTCTCACTGGGATTGTTTCCCAGTGTCTCGCTCTGTCTCACTGGGATTGTTTCCCAGTGTCTCGCTCTGTCTCACTGGGATTGTTTCCCAGTGTCTCGCTCTGTCTCACTGGGATTGTTTCCCAGTGTCTCGCTCTGTCTCACTGGGATTGTTTCCCAGTGTCTCACTCTGTCTCACTGGGATTGTTTCCCAGTGTCTCGCTCTGTCTCGCTGGGATTGTTTCCCAGCGTCTCGCTCTGTCTCGCTGGGATTGTTTCCCAGCGTCTCGCTCTGTCTCGCTGGGATTGTTTCCCAGTGTCTCACTGGGATTGTTTCCCAGTGTCTCGCTCTGTCTCGCTGGGATTGTTTCCCAGTGTCTCACTGGGATTGTTTCCCAGTGTCTCGCTCTGTCTCACTGGGATTGTTTCCCAGTGTCTCACTCTGTCTCACTGGGATTGTTTCCCAGTGTCTCGCTCTGTCTCACTGGGATTGTTTCCCAATGTCTCGCTCTGTCTCGCTGGGATTGTTTCCCTGTGATTCGCTCTGTCTCACTGGGATTGTTTCCCAGTGTCTCGCTCTGTCTCACTGGGATTGTTTCCCAGCGTCTCGCTCTGTCTCACTGGGATTGTTTCCCAGTGTCTCGCCCTGTCTCACTGGGATTGTTTCCCAGTGTCTCGCTCTGTCTCACTGGGATTGTTTCCCAGTGTCTCGCTCTGTCTCTCTGGGATTGTTTCCCAGTGTCTCACTCTGTCTCACTGGGATTGTTTCCCAGTGTCTCGCTCTGTCTCACTGGGATTGTTTCCCAGTGTCTCGCTCTGTCTCACTGGGATTGTTTCCCAATGTCTCGCTCTGTCTCGCTGGGATTGTTTCCCAGCGTCTCGCTCTGTCTCACTGGGATTGTTTCCCAGTGTCTCGCTCTGTCTCACTGGGATTGTTTCCCAGTGTCTCACTCTGTCTCACTGGGATTGTTTCCCAGTGTCTCGCTCTGTCTCACTGGGATTGTTTCCCAGTGTCTCGCTCTGTCTCACTGGGATTGTTTCCCTGTGTCTCGCTCTGTCTCGCTGGGATTGTTTCCCAGTGTCTCGCTCTGTCTCGCTGGGATTGTTTCCCAGTGTCTCGCTCTGTCTCACTGGGATTGTTTCCCAGTGTCTCGCTCTGTCTCACTGGGATTGTTTCCCAGCGTCTCGCTCTGTCTCACTGGGATTGTTTCCCAGTGTCTCGCTCTGTCTCACGGGGATTGTTTCCCAGTGTCTCGCTCTGTCTTGCTGGGATTGTTTCCCAGTGTCTCGCTCTGTCTCGCTGGGATTGTTTTCCAGTGTCTCGCTCTGTCTCGCTGGGATTGTTTCCCAGTGTCTCGCTGGGATTGTTTCCCAGTGTCTCGCTCTGTCTCACTGGGATTGTTTCCCAGTGTCTCGCTCTGTCTCACTGGGATTGTTTCCCAGTGTCTCGCTCTGTCTCACTGGGATTGTTTCCCAGTGTCTCGCTCTGTCTCTCTGGGATTGTTTCCCAGTGTCTCACTCTGTCTCTCTGGGATTGTTTCCCAGTGTCTTGCTCTGTCTCACTGGGATTGTTTCCCAGTGTCTCGCTCTGTCTCACTGGGATTGTTTCCCAGTGTCTCACTGGGATTGTTTCCTAGTGTCTCGCTCTGTCTCACTGGGATTGTTTCCCAGTGTCTCGCTCTGTCTCACTGGGATTGTTTCCCAGTGTCTCGCTCTGTCTCGCTGGGATTGTTTCCCAGTGTCTCGCGCAGTGTCTCCTCCTGTGTGACCCTTGTTGATTCTCACCTGACCACAGTTGGGAAGAGTTCTGCAGTGTACAGGAAGGCTGTTGTGAATGCAGCTTCTGAAAACCCTTTGGCGAGAGTTACGATCACCACTGCAAGGATGTCGTGGTCTGCAGGATTCAATAATTGGGAAGCAGAGACATTAGGAATATCAGTTAAACTGATAAGGTCAACACAGTTTACAATAGTAAGTTCAGCGATCTGTGTTACCCAATAACCCCTTGATCAGAGTGTCATAGAGGCCTACAGCATGGAAACAGGCCCTTCGGCCCAACCAGTTTCTATCACAAAACTAATCCCAATTGCCCACATTTGGCCCATATCCCTCTGTACCCATATGGGTATAGACATTTACTGTCTAAATGCTTTTTAAAAGACAAAATTGTACCCGTCTCTCCTACTGCCTCTGGCAGCTCGTTCCAGACACTCCCCACCCTCTGGGTGAAATAGTGGATCTTCTGGACCCTTTTGTATCTCTCCCCTCTCACCTTTTTCTGGTTGGTGATCAGTGACTAGGGTGTGCCTCAGGGATCAGTGTTGGGACCACAATTGTTCACAATTTACAGAGATGATTTGGAGTTGGGGACCAAGTGTAGTGTGTCAAAATTCACAGATGACACTAAGATGGGTAAAAAGTCTGACAACACCAGGTTTTAGTCCAACCGATTTATTTGATCGTAAACTCACAAGCTTTCGGGGTTAGCCCCTTCGTCAGGTGAATGGAGAGTTCTGGCCTCAGACAGAGCATATAAAGCACAGACAGTTTAGAGATTACTGATTAGAATGCGAATCCTTACACCTAACCTGCTGTTCAAGACCTGAAGTGGCTGATAATGTGAGTGGAAGGAGCACTGATCACAGGTTAAAGAGATGTGTATTGTCTCCAGACAGTACAGTAAGTGAGGTTTTGCAAACCCAGGCAAGTCACGGGGGTTACAGATAGTGCGACATGAACCCAAGATCCCTGTTGAGACCGTCCTCATGTGTGCGGAACTTGGCTATCAGTCTCTGCTCAGCGACTCTGCGCTGTCGTGTGTCGTGAAGGCCGCCTTGGAGAATGCTTACCCGAAGGTCAGAGGCTGAATGCCCGTGATCACTGGTCACGTGTGTGTGTGTGTGTGTGTGTGTGTGTATGTGTGTGTGAGTATGTGTGTGTGTGTGAGAGAGTATGTGTGTGTGTGTGTGAGTATGTGTATGTGTGTGTGTGTGTGAGTGTGTGTGTGTGAGTGAG